>RBNK01000458.1:0-25598 GCA_003990785.1 Endogone sp. FLAS-F59071 | reverse complement strand
ATATATTATTAACACTATATATAATCTCATTACATATGATCTTTCTTACCATAGTAGAAATATCCTGTAGTCTTCTTCAGGTAGTCTTTATATCAGTGATTACTGCAACAGCTTGGGCATAGTCTTGTTGAGCTTTTTCTGAATTTATAGTGAACTGTTGGACAGATGTACAAGCTTCTAACCTTCTATTTATATTAGTAATATAAGTAATCATTTGGCTTATAGCTTTGATTAACTAGTTAATAGCAGGGTTGCTTTTAGCTTATAGTCTTATCAAAGTATTCTACTTAACTGTTATGAGTCTAATATCCTAAAGCTTTATATCAATAGCTCTAGATATGATAGCTTATAAGTGAGAAGTAAGAGTTTGATAGTAAGCATTTAGCTAATCTCTTATATATACTAATCACAGCTTTTATATATAGTTGATCTTTCTCTTTAAGTCTAGAGTGACTGGTGATGATCTAACTATAGTGGCTATCTCTTTGTATAATCTACCTATAAAGGAAGTCTTGGTAACAAGATTAATGATGGCAGTAGAGTATTTAGTGAGTATAATATTATGCTAGACTTGGGTGTAAAATGTTAAAAGACTTTTAGTCAGTTCTTACTAAATAACTTGTAGTTGATCCTTTAGGTTTTGCTAAATGTCCAATATATAGTAGGTAGTATAAAGTCAAGCTTTAGTTATCATGAGCTAGATCATGTTAGAAGTAGGATTGATAATAGAGTTTAAGACTATCACCTTGATGTCAAAAGTAATTTTAGTAGGTTTCTAAAGAATGGCATATAGTATAGTACTATTAAGAAACTATTTTCAGTTCATAGTCTATAACTAGCATCCATACTCATAAGCTGTTTACAGGCTATTTGCAGGCTGTTCTAGCTAGTTCATGGTTTGCAATATTGTTCTAGTAGAGTTCTAGGGTAGTTTGCAGCTGTTCATAACTATTCACTAATGATAGTTTATAGTCTATAACTAGTATCTATATTTGTGGCTATTTTGTCTATAGCTCTTAGTAAAATAGTTTATAGCTCTTAGTAAAATAGTTTATAGCTCTTAGTAAAATAGTTTATAACTCTTAGTAAAATAGTTTATAGCTCTTAGTAAAATAGTTTATAGATTAATTAATTGTTTTTCTAATAATATTACTAAATATTAGTGTAACTTTTAATAGCAGCAAAGAGCTTGAAACTCTAAAGAAACTATATAACTAATTCGGTAGATATATAATTTAGAAATATAATTAATTTTTTCATTGTAACAGATGAGAGATCATTTGCTAGCTAGAATGTAGTATTAGTTGTAGAAATCTGCTTAGATTTTCTACCAAATATATGTTAAAGTTTTGATCTTCAAATATGTGTTTTGTTGAAATTATTAGCTTATTATATCTCTCTCTCTCTCATCAATGATCGATGTTATGTTACTCAATTATAGCTTAGATGATCATTGTCTGTATCGACCAATCATATATTAGCATTAATAAATATATGTATATTTGGCTTCATGAGCTAGTGTACTCTTTACCCCAAACACACATTCAAAGATCAAATTTCAATAGGTTATAAGCTCCGAGCCACTTGAATTGCAGCTCGATAACCTGAAATCTATGCAATTATAGCAATTATAACTGTGATTACAGTAAGTATTTATTTAACATTGTAAACAATGTATCAAACAACGTGATAAACAATGCGACAAATAACACCATGATAAAGCAACGTGATAAACAACATGTAATGACATAGCATTCAATGATGCAACACAATGAAATGGACAACCTATACACATCGTCGTTAGCAACAAGATCGACAAGATTGCAGTCTAAATCAAAAACAGACAACAGATATCAAACCCTTGATGACGACGAAGGATTGGATGGCAACTATCAGAGCAATATAAGATTTAGCCTCAATCAATAGGAACAGATGGCTACAACAATCAGAAATTAGGAAGATAAATTAGATACGCTGGCAACCCTATTGAGCAAATTGATAGCAAAAATTGACAAAACAAATACATCACCCAGCGTGCCAACCAATCAGAATGTAGCTATAGAAGGCAACACACCACAAATATAAATACAATTACTATTACCAATAACATCAACAAAGCTTAATGATCTAGCAAAGGAGTACCTGAGATCGATCAACAAATTTGATGGGTCAGGAGGTGCACCTAGATTGTTTGATTACTTTGATGCTGTAGAGCAATTTATCACCAGTGCCGATCTATTAGTACAAAAGGAGGAAGTCAATGTAGTGATCAGTAAAATTACAGGCAACACTAGAATGTGGCTACAGAGGCACATGAATACATTGGGAGAATTTGATTCATAGAATGAGCTTAAAGAGGCTATAACACAAAAATACGCACCAATGGAACAATTATTACAAATGCACAATAAGCTTGCAATGATGAAGCAAAAGAGATCGATCAAAGATTATAATGATGCATTCAACTGAATTATGGTATAAATCGAAGACATGACCAACATAGAAGCTATACTACAATATCTCCGGGGCCTAAGCCCCAGGTACTAGAAATTAATACTTACACAGGAGAATATACCAACAATGCTGGAGGCTTTACAACTCGCATGCATCAGATTCAATCCAGATAGTAAGCAGAGGTATGACGAAGCTCATGTGACAAACCAAGGCGGCTACCGAGGCAGCTACCGAGGCGGTGGTTGTGGCAACTGAGGCAGAAGTGCCAGATGAGGCTAAGGCTATAATAATGATAATGGAAACAATTGAGGAGATCATCATAATGACAGAGGCGACCAAGGCAGTGATCGCGGAGCCCATCGAGGCAGGAATTTTCAGGGATACCCTCGGAAATGTTATATCTGTAAGGGAGAACACAGAATATTCCAATGCAACAAATTCAATGATTGGGTAAAAACAGAAAAAGAAAAGGCTAAACTGAGAGCCAAAGCAAATCTGGCAATTGGCGCCATCATCGATTCAGGTGCTATGCAATATATGTTCAACCAATGGAAGATTTTTAAGATGGTGACTGAGCACAACAGCTTGGTCATGTATGCAAGGAATGAGAAGCTACATACCATGCACATTAGGATGATTGAGCTCGATGATGAGCTGAAATTATGAGATGTTTTATATGTACCGGAAATCATCAGAAATTTAATATCTGTGTGGGCATTGACACATGATGGAAATGACATAATCTTCAAAAGTGACAGATCAGTAATTAAAATCAGTGTGGATTATGAGGAAATCAAAATCGGACAAGCCGATGGCGACCTATTTCATTTATCAACATCACTAGAGCTAGAAGTAAACATCACCGATTCTAAGATTGATGACTATACATTATGGTATCACCAGCTGGGCCATCTAGGCCGAAATACTCTGCAATCAATCAACAAATTTGTCACAGGGCTCAGAGATGTGCGGCTGTCAACTGGACAAATTGAAATATGCACTGGGTGTGAACATATGAAGTCACACCGCAAGCCTTTTAGATATGCAAAAAATTGATCGATAAAGCCTATCGGAAGGGTACACTCAGATCTGTGCAGACCGATGCCTACACCATCAGTCAATGGAGCGAAATATATATTAACATTTATTGATGATACTACTCACTATATCATAACTTATTTTATTGACAACAAAAGTGATACATTTAATCGATTCCAGGCATTCAAGGTGTTCGCCGAAATGCAATTGGACCGAAAACTGAAGATTCTCCAGTCTGATAGAGGAGGAGAGTATGTAAACACTGAGATGTGCAAATTTTTAATCAAAAATAGAATCCATCATAAAATGATGATGCTGGATATGCTGCAACAAAACGATGTCACCGAATGATATAACCGGACATTGATAGAGTCGATCTGGGCCATTAAAATCACTGCCAACATATCTGACAAACTTTGGGCTGAACTTGCCACAAGTGCTACATATTTATGCAACCAATTGCCAACATGAGCTAATAAGGAGAGTGCTTTACCATTTGAATTATGGCATGGTCACAAGTCTGATATCAGTAACTTGTATATCATATGGGCTGATGCATATATTGTGACAGACTAAAATATATTAATAGCGAAATACTCAGGATTGAGCAAGTGCAGAAAATATGTTTTTAGGGGTCTTAGTGGTTTATGCAGTAGCGTCTTAAGAAGGGTATGTGTTGGTGTAGGTGTTAACTAGCAAGAATTTAAGTGCAATCGATTGAATAAAGTGTTAGAATCTTGAAACTATCTCAATTGCTTACTCCTTGAGTAAGGCTTCAGTATCCTTCAGGTTGTCTGTTATAAGCTTTCTTAGCTTGTTGTAGTCTGAATTTTATTGATAATTGTGAGCGGGGTATTTATAAGAAATTACAAGGTGCTATATGGGCAGCTACCCAGGTTACTACTTAAATTTCTGATTGGCTTAGCTAAATATAAGGTACAAATTGATTGGCTAGAGTATAATAAAATGATATATCAGATTTTAATATAATTGGATGGCGAAATAATATATCAGATCGAAATACTATTTTAGATTATAATATGATTGTGGATCTCAATAACACTTTAGATCTCAATAACACTTCAGAACTTAATAACACTTCAAGTTTCAGTATTATTGCAGGTCACGTGGCTTGTGATCTCACATGATCAAATTATATGTTGTCACAAAATATTCCATTACATCTCCTTCCTTTCTACAAGTTAGACTTCGAAGTACAGTTCTAACTTGGAGAAATCTCTTTATAACTGTTTCACTTCTTTCTCTAACTCCTTCATATCATTCTGTGTGAGTTGATGTAATTAAAATGTACTGCACTGGAAGTGGTTCAAAGCACTAGGCTTGTGCTTGAATAGTTAATAAATTCATTCAGCCATTTTAGCAGCATAGGCTAGGAGTACTCCTTTGAGAGCTCGTTGACAGATTTCTCTGTCCTTCTGGTTTCAGATATGTTCAACTTCTTCTTCCTAAAGTTGCATGATTCGGTAGTATTCTTTCCATTTATCAATTCACACTAAGTGTTGTCTTCTTTATATATTACATATAATTGATCAGGTCTTTTGTAAGGTTGATCCTTCTATCTCCTCAAGGTCTACCAGAGGTTCTATATGCCAGTATGCCTCGATCAGGCTAACTTGGACTTCATGGAAGTTGTTCCAACAGGGTATGATATTTCTTGAGGCAGTTTCGGTAGACAGTATAGGGTAAGATCATTTCTGTCGTTTTTCGTAACTAATATATAGTTCCTTTTATACTTGCGATGTAGTATGGTCCTTCCCATTTCAGGTCCAATTTTGCTGACTATGAAGATTCTACTATGTTCTGGTATAGTAAGACTTGGTCACCAATCTTCAATTTTTTGGTTCTCTTGTGTTCCTTATTATAATTCTTCTTTTGATGATCTTGTGCAATGGCAATAAATTCTCTCGCCTTGTTTCGGATGTTGTGTAATTCTTGAATTTCCTTTGTCACATGATGCTTGATTTGCATTTCCCAGGAGGTGTGGCTGAGTTTCAGGGTGGTCATTACTTAGTCTACCAGCTGATGAGTTTTCCTTCTGTAAGTGAGCTCAAAAGGAGTGAACTTTGTTATTTCTTGTTTCATTGTTCATAGTGCAAATAAGGTAGAAGATAGGTACAAGTCCCAATCTCCTCCTTGTGATTGTACTACTTTAGCAATCATGTTCTTGATGGTTTGATTCATCCATTCGGTGAGTCCATTTCCTTAGGGGTGGTAAGCAGTAGTCTTTATCTGGCAGATTCCGAAGTGTTGTGTCAATATCTGCATGAATTCATTAACGAATTCAGTTCCTTGATCAGAGGTCATTTCATAAGGTATTCCATAGTGGCAGATGATATCTTCGTAGATAAAAGGTATAATATTAAGGGTATCTGCAAGGGGCAAGGCTCTTGCTTCGGAGTACTTGGTCAGATAATCTACTGCTACTATGATGTATCGATTTCCTCTAAGTGTTCTTGGTAGTGGTCCAACAATGTCTATTCCAATATATTCAAAGGGTCCTCTAGGTACAATCGGTTGTAAGGTCTCAATTTCCTTTCCTCGGCACCTCTTCTGGCAAGTGTCGTATCTCCTGATATATTCTCTAATGTCTTCATACATGTTTTTCCAATAATATTTTTCTGATAGTCGTTGATATGTGTTGTCTATGCCCATGTGTCCTGCCAGCTGATGATCATAAGAGGCCTGAAGTACTATCTGCTTTTTGTGTTCAGGAACTACAAGTCATGTCTGTCCTCTATATCATCAGTAAAGTATATTATTCTTGATAAAATAATTGAGTACCGTTGTCCGTATAAGTTGTTGATTGTTTTCATTCGTCATCCTAGTAAAGGTTAGATTACTAAGGTAATCCAAATATCCATTATAGAGTTTAGTGTCCATTGGGTAGGTATATTCTTTTTGGTTTAGAATGTTGATCTCAGATAAATTGGGGTAGGCATGAGAGGGTGTCCACATTCTAATGATTCTATCCTTTTTGTATTGCATCGTGAAGTCGTATTCCTGCAGTATAGCTAGCCATCGTGCATACATTCCTGTCAGATTTGACTTATTCCAAAGCTATTTGAGGGCTGAGTGGTCTGTTATCAGAGTGAACTGCTTTCTAATCAAGAAGTAGCAGAAGTATTGTATGGCCCAAATGACTGCTACACATTCTAGTTGGGTGGCTCCATAGGAAGGTTCTGCTCTATGGGTGGCTTGTCCTGCATAAGCAATCATATGCTCTCCATCTTTGTCATCTTGCACCAGGATTGCTCTGAGTCCAAATGATGATGCATCCATATACAGCTTGAATACTTTTGTAAGATCTGGTCTTGCTATAACTGGTGTGTGGGTAAGTGCTTCCTTGATCAGGTTAAAGGCAGTTTGTGTAGCTGATGTCCATTCCCATGCTCTTCCCTTTCTTTGTAGCATGTGTAGGGATGCAGCAATTTCAGAGTAACCAGGGATAAATCTTTTATAAAACTGGACCAGTCCTAAGAATCCTCATAAGGTCATCTTATCTTGTGGAGTTGGAAAGGCCTTGATGATTTCGGTCTTCTTTGGGTCCAGGCAGATTTCTCCTCCATCGATTATGAATCCGAGGTATTCAATTTTCTTTTGTCCAAAGTAGCATTTTGTCAGCTTGATCCTTAATCTGTGTTTTCTAAGTCGTTCAAATACTTCCTTCAGGATCACCATGTGTTCTGCGAAGTTCTCTGCATAGATGTTGATGTTGTCGATGTACAAAATTACTCTATGTCCAATCAAATTGTAGAAGATCTCATTCATTGCAGCCTGGAAGGTAGTGGGTGCATTGCAAAGTCCAAAGGACATTCTTGTGAATTCGTACTGTCCAAATGGTATAATAAATGCTGATTTCTCCTGTGCTTCAGACGTCATTCCGATCTGATTATATCCTGCCCATAGATCTAAGGTTGAATAGATTTATGCCTTTTTCAATATGTTCTGTAAGTCTTCTAAGTGCAGAATCGGATATGCATGCTTTTTAGTAACTGAGTTCAATTTGTGATAGTCGATAACCATTCTTTATCTGTCTTTCTTTAGTACTATGCTGATAGGTGATGCTCAAGGACTCTTTGATCATACAATTACTCCTGACTTCAATAGCTCCTGAACATGCTTTCATACAAAGTCATGATAGTTGGCTGGCAATCTATAGAGTGCCTGTTTGATTGGTTTGGCATCTCCTGTGTCGATATGGTGCATAAAGAAGGCTTGGTCTGGTAGGTCCTTGAAACTGATTGCAATAATATCCTCATACTCCTTCAGTAGGTCTTGTAACTGTTTCTTCTGGTTTGGTAACAGGTTTTCATTGAGGGAGTAGATGTGCTTCTTGGTATTTTTCTGGTCATCCAGTCTTTCTATTATCACATTTGCTTATCCAGTTGATCCAAATCCTTTTCTTCTACATTGTGTTTCTTCTAAGTTTTCCACTTCCTTTAAAGGTTACTGTTCACATTTGACGATCACCATTTGGGCGATTCGATCTCCTTGGTATACCTTGAATTGGCTGTGGTTGTAGTTAACTAGTCCAACCTCAATTTCTCCCCTGTAGTCCTCATCTATTAATCTGGGGAAAGCTCCTATTCCAGAGTTGCGGTAAAGTCCACTTCTTGCCCATACTTGCGCACATTGTCTGGGTGGTAGAGCGATAGCAATTCCAGTTTTTACGAAGGTTGATGATTTCGATTCTAGAGTGTAGTCTTCGTCTGCATATAGGTCATATCCTGTGGCTCCTTCAGTTTTTCTCTTTAGTATGATTGTGCTTTCTGTCAGTTTCTTGACTCAAGTTGCTGTATTCTTTTCCTCAACTATGAATACTTCTTCAAAGATAGAGACATTTGGTTCCTTCCACTGTTCATGAGTTGTGTTCTGAGGTAGGTTCTGCCATAAGTCCTTCCACCATCAATAGTGCATGCTGATATGTTCATCAGGGTGAATTATTTTCTTAAGCATGATGATTTCTTCTTCTGAGTCTGAGTTGCTTTCTTCGATTAGTATAGGTCCATCATCTTCATCATCTTCCTGGAATAAGACTCTGACTTCGATAGGTGTCTGAGTGGTATAAACTTCACTGCTCTATTCTTTAGGTACTTCTTCATCTTTATTCTCTTCAGGTATCATCTGTTCTTGTTCCTGATCATGACATTCCTTCCAAGTTCTATAGTAATTGATATCATATGGTTCATCTAGATATCTGACCCAGTTTTCATATTCCTAAAGATCATAGGGGTTAACTTCATCCCAGTAGCATCCTTGTAGGTAGATGTTGTGATTTCCCCAAAGACGTCCTTTGCCGATATGTCTAATATTTGTCCAAAAACAGTTCCATACTTCTCCAGTATTGTCTGCGAATAGGTGAGGGTTTCTTCCATTATACGGTCCATGATTCATTGAGGGTGGAGTCCTTCGGCAGGTCTGTGATAATCTTGGTTTTTTGATCTTTTTCTTGGTTGGTAAGTGCATCTCCAAAGTATCCTGGTAAGGTATCAACTTTGTATTGCTGCAAGTGCACATTATCTTAGCACAATAGATGCATTGCTCACAGAATGGACATCTAGTATTCCTCATGTTGTACTCAATCAACTGGTTCTTTTCCAAGGGCATTAGGTGGCGATATTCACTATGGATTACTATGTTAGCTTCTTCTTCTACTATATTGAGGTGCACCTGTCTGGGGGTTATTTCTTCATCTGTGTCGCTTTTGTCTTCTGGTCTCTGAGTGAGTTTCAGTACTACTCCTTTCTGAATATCCAAAGGTACGCTGAATTTTCTTCCATAGTTGACGAAAATTAACCTTTATGCATCCAGGTCAATTCTTGCTTTAGCTTTCTTTAACCAGCTGTTGCCTAAGACAGCATTGTAGGATTGTGTGTCAGTGACAACTATTCTGATAGGAATTATTTCTATTCCAAACTGGACTGGTACTTCTCGGAGTACTCCTAAGGGTACACTGCTCTTTCCACTTGCAACAACCAGGGTAGAGGTGGCAGGTTCATTAATATCCCATCCCAGGCAATCTAGGAAATACTTGGTGATAATGCTGACTCCTGCTCCAGTGTTAATAATAACTAAGTATACTAATCCTTCAATGTTGCATTGTGCATAGGCAGATGAGGTGTAGATCCACTCCTCTTGTTCTTTGGCAGTGTTAACTTCCTCGAATCAGATGGTTAGTTTGGTTTCGGTGATCTGTATCTTCACCTTTTGCTTTGTTGATGGTGTGATCTGGAAGAGTTGTTTGAAGGTAATGTTGGCCTTTTGACTGGCAATGTCTTGCCATGGGTTATATTCAAATTCTCTAACCTTCCTAGGCTTCTTCTCCTTATTTTCTTCTTGATCTGTCATTTCTTCATCTCTAGTAGTTGAAGTAACTGTCTTGCCAGGTTGCATTATTTGTTTGAAGGCTTTGTCCCATTGATCCTCATTTAACTGTTGCCTTTGTGTTGGCTTCTTAGGCTTCTCGATAACAACCTCAGGTTCCTAGATCAGTTTCTTCCTTGGGTAGGGAGTCTTCCTAGTGGTAGTACGGCTAACTGCTTCAACAGGATAGGCCTCCAGATATTCTTCACTGAATTCTTCATCTTTTTCTTCAATTTCTTGCACTACATTGGCATGGTCAGCCTTCTTTTCCTCCTCTCTCTCTCGCCCTTCCTTCCAACTTCTAGTTCGGCAATCTTTAGCAAAGTGACTATGTCTTCTGCAGAGAAAGCAATTCATTTCAGTCTTGTTGCGTTCTTCGGCCACAAAGGTCCCTCTTGGTTGCCTATTCTGGCAGATCACCTTGACTTCAAGATCAGCTATATGTGCTGTCATTTCCGAGAACATCTTGGTAATCTTTTCCATTTCATCTTCATGAGTTATCTTTCCTGTTTTTGCTATAACTGTTAGTTTGATAGTATTCTCCTCAGGTGGTTCGGCTATTATAGATACCATTTGTACTATAGGTATTCCAGTGCTGAATTTTCTGTGTAGATCTTGTGGTAACTTGTTATACAAGGATGCTGAATGTCCTGCCTCGGTGTCCCAAAAGGCCTGTGCCATCCTGACTTTCTCCTCCATTTTTCGAGGGCTAAACCTTTTGATATGGTGTTGAAGATCTGTGGATAAGCTATTCATGAACACCATTTCTCATACAACTGGGCTGATTTCTCCACAGAGTTGCATATACTGATTGATGGTAGTAACCCAATCTTCTGGGCACTAGTTGATTGACATCTTTATGTTGAATAGCTGTTCCTTAATTGATTTTTGCTTCTGTTCGGTAAAGTACTTCTCCTCTAACCAGGCTCTTGTAACATCCCAATGAGTGATAGCTAATGCTGCAGCAGGAGGGTTATTTCCAGCTGCTGCTGTAGCTGTGAGGAGTAATCCTCCTAGTCCAGTAGCTGCTAAGTCTGTTAGAGCCACATGGTATGCTTCTCTTGCAGGTCTTCTAAGTTGGGCGGTCAGGATAGGGATCCATCAAGTGCTGACCATTCCTTTGGCTGCAAAGTAGCTTTCCAAATTATCCAGGAATTCTTGAATATATTCCTTAGTATATCCATAAAAAGTAGGTAGTCTGTCTGCTATAGTTTCTTCATCTTCTTGAGGTCTTCTTCTAGGTAGTTGTAGTAATACAGGCAGTGGTGGTAGTAGTGCCGTTCTTGCTTTTGTCTTCCACTATGGGTTTCGGCAAGTTCGGTTATGCAATATAGGTAACAAATCAGTCGAGGTGTCAATTGATTTCCTGCCAGTTGGTACCAATTGTGATGGACTAAAATATATTAACAGCGAAATACTCAGGATTGAGCAAGTACAGAAAATATATTTTTAGGGGTCTTAGCAGTTTATGTGGTAGCGTCTTAAGAAGGGTATGTGTTGGTGTAGGTGTTAACTAGCAAGAATTTAAGTGTAATCAATTAAATAAAGTGTATCTGTTAGAATCTCGAAACTATCTCAATTGCTTACTCCTTGAGTAAGGCTTCAGTATCCCTCGGGTTGTCTGTTGTAAGCTTTCTTAGCTTGTTGCAGTCCAAATTTTATTGATAATTGCAAGTGAGGTATTTATAAGAAATTATAAGGTGCTATATGGGCAGCTACCTAGGTTACTACTCGAATTTCTGATTAGCTCGGCTAAATATAAGGTACAAATTAATTGGCTAGAGTATAATAAAATGATATATCAGATTATAATGTAATTGGATAGCGAAATAATATATCAGATCAAAATACTATTTTAGGTTATAATGTGATTACGGATCTCAATAACACTTCAGATCTTAATAATACTTCAGATCTCAATAACACTTCAAGTCTTAGTATTATTGTCGGTCACGTGGCTTATGATCTCATATAATCAAATTATATATCATCACAAAATGTTCCATCACAATATATATATTTGCAAAGGAAAAAGGTTGAAACTGGCACCCCAATCCAAAAAGCTTAAAATGATTGGCTATCATAATGAAAAGAAAGTATATAGACTCTAGGATCCAACCAATAGGAAGATAGAGATCAGCCGTGACATTACATTTGATAAATCTATTATATTAAAATCCCCAACAATCATCAATCTAGAAGATCAAGAATATATCATTGAAGCAATTATTGGAGAATACAAGATTGATGAAAAAGGCAATATCTGGTAAAATAGCTAGGCTATGATGATGATGACGACAACACCTGGGAGCTAATTAAACAATTGATAGATACTGAAGCTCTACAAATTTGGCAAGATCACATGCTAAAAGCTAATTTAATTGAATCGACTGATGACCCAATGACCTACAAGGAAGCAATTTCCCTACCTAATGCAAAGCTTTGGCAGGAAGCAATCAATCAAGAGCTTAAATCACTTAAGAATAATGACACATAGACAATTGTACCTGAGATGCCTGTGGGATGCAAACCGATTAGATGTAGATAGGTATTTAAAAAGAAGCTCAACACTGATGGATTGATTGCCAGGTACAAGGCAAGATTAGTTGCTAAGAGATATTCACAACAGCAAGAAATTAATTACAATGAAATATTTACTCCTGTGGCGAAATTCACATCAATCAGAGTACTTTTATCGATTGGTGCAGTCCTAAACTTAGAAATTCACCAAATGGATGTAAAAACTGCATTCCTGAATGGCAATCTTGATGAGGAGATCTACATGATGGTACCTGAAGAGATTGACCAATCGGAGCTATCACCGAGAGCTGTGTATAAGCTCAATCGATCATTGTATAGATTAAAGCAATTACCTCGTATATAGAATCAGAAGATCGACAACTACCTTAGCCAATCAAATTTTATAAGACTACAATCAGATCACAGCATTTATCTAAGAAGAAGACAAGATGATCAATTGCTGATAATTATTGCCATATATGTCGACAATCTACTAATTCTAGCTGATTCTATAGAAATGATGAACAAATTCAAGGTGGAGCTTAGCAATGCATTTGATATAATGGATTGTGGTGAAATTAAATATTTTCTGGGTATTCAAGTCATGCGTGATTGAAAAACATATATAATCACAATTGATCAAAGTCACTTCGCCAATCAAATCATTATAAGATTTAATATAATGGATGCCAAGCCAATCAGTACACCCCTTGATCCATCCATTCAACTCAAAGCTGAAGGGGGAAAATCCACAGACCAAAATCTATTTAGACAAATGATTGGTAGCATAATGTACTTGATGATCGGGACAAGATCTGATCTAGCTGCTGCTGTTAGCATCATCAGTCAATTTTTGGCCAATCCAATGCAAGAATATCACCATGCCCTCAAATGATTATTAAGATATATTAAAGGAACAGCCAATTATAAGCTGTGTCTTAGATGCGATCAGGATCTAAGACTGATCGGTTTCAGTGATGCCAACTGGAGAGGAGACATTAATATATAATGATCAACCACAGGCTATATTTTCAACCTATCAGAGAGAGCCATCAGCTGGTCAAGCAAGCGCTAACCAACCATTGCCCTATCAACAACTGAAGCAAAATATATAGCATTAGCATATATGATGAGAGAAGCCATTTGGCTACACACCCTATTGGATGAGCTAGGATATTTACAGAATTGTGCAACAACCTTATTTGAAGACAACCAATCAGCAATTGCCCTCGCCAAAAACCCAATTAATCATGCTCGATCAAAGCATATTGAGATTCAGCACCACTTTATTTGAGAGAAAGTTGAATCAAAGATGATAGATATCATTTACATAGCAACAGATGAAATGATCGCTGATACATTAACCAAGCCACTTGCATAACCCAGACTTGAAATGTTGATTGCAAAAATGGGCTTATGTAACTAACTTTTTTTTCTTCTTCAAAAACTTTTATTTCTTTTATCATGTTACTCTTATCACTTAAGTAATATTCTACATATAGTTATTTGCAGTAAATATACTTCATGAATACCATTCGTAATGTACAGTTAAACATTTTATTTTTGTTTTATTTATCAAGATATGTTAAGCAGGGGGAGTGTTGAAATTATTAGCTTATTATATCTCTCTCTCTCTTATTGACGATCGATGTTACGTCACTCAATTGTAGCTTAGATGATCGTTGTCTGTATCGACCAATCATATATTAGCATTAATAAATACACACATATTTGGCTTTATGAGCCAGTGCACTCTTTACCCCAAACACACATTCGAAGATCAAATTTCAACATGTTTGAGATAAAAAGCACACTGGCTTATGAAGCCAAATATGCATGTATTTATTAATACTAATATATGATTGGTTGATACAGACAAAGATTGTCTAAGCCACAATTGAGTAATATACAATTAATCATTGATAGGAGAGAGAGAGATATAATAAGCTAATAATTTCAACACTCCCCCTGCTTGACATATCTCGATAAATAAAATAAAAATAAAATGTTCAACTGTACATCATGAATGGCATCTATGAAGTACATTTACTGCAAATAACTATATGTAAAATACTACTTGAGTGATAAGAATGACATGATAAAGGAAATAAAAGTTTTTGAAAGAGAAAAAAAAAGTTAGTTATATAAGCCCATTTTTGTGATCAACATTTCAAGTTTGGGTCGCGCAAGTGGCTTGGTTAATGTATCAGTGATCATTTCATCTGTTGCCATGTAAATGATATCTATCACCTTTGATTTAACTTTCTCTTGAATAAAGTGGTGCTGAATGTCAATATGCTTTGATTAAGCATGATTAATTAGGTTTTTGGTGAGGGCAATTGCTAATTGGTTGTCTTCAAATAAGGTTGTCATATAATTCTATAAATATCCTAGCTTATCCAATAGGGTGCATAGCCAAATGGCTTCTCTCATTGTATATGCTAATGCCATATATTCTGCTTCAGTTGTTAATAGGACAATGGTTGGTTGGTGCTTGCTTGACCAGCTGATGGCTCCCCCTGATAGGTTGAAAATATAGCCTGTGGTTGATCGTTGTGTATTAATATCTCCTTCCCAGTTGGCATCACTGAAACTGATTAGTTTTAGATTCTGATTGCATCCAAGATACAGCTTATAATTGGCTGTTCCTTTAATATATCTTAATAATTGTTTGAGGGTATGATGATGTTCTTGCATTAGATTGGCCGAAAATTGACTGATAATACTAACAGCAGCAGCTAGATCAGGTCTCATCCTGATCATTAGGTACATTATGCTACTGATCATTTGTCTGAATAGATTTTGGTCTGCGGATTTTCCCCCTTCAGCTTTGAGTTGATAGATGGATCAAGAGGTATACTGATTGGCTTGGCATCTGTTATGTTAAACCTTATAATGATTTAATTGGCAAAGTAACTTTGATCAATTGTGATTGTGTGTATTTTTTGATCGTGTATGACTCAAATACCTAGAAAATGTTTAATTTCACCATAGTCCATCATATCAAATGCATTGCTAAGCTTCACCTTGAATTTGTTCATCGTTTCCATCGAATCAGCCAGAATTAGTAGATCATCAACATATATGGCAATAATTATCAGCAATTGATCGTCTTATCTTCTTCTTAAATAAATGCTGTAATTTGATTGTAGTCTTGTAAAATTTGATTGGCTGAGGTAGTTATCAATCTTCTGATTCCACATACGAGATGATTGCTTTAGTCTATACAATGATCGATTGAGCTTACATATAGCTCTCAGTAACAGCTCCAATTGGTCAATTCCTTCAGATACCATCATGTAGATCTTCTCATTAAGATCGCCATTCAGGAATGTAGTTTTTACATCCATTTGGTGAATTTCTAAGTTTAGGACTGCACTGATCGATAAAAGTACTCTAATCAATGTGAATTTCACCATGGGAGCAAATATTTTATTATGTTGTAATTATTAGCTTATTATATCTCTCTCTCCCATCATCAACGATCAATCATATGTCACTTAATTGTGGCTTAGATGATCTTTATTTGTATCGACCAATTATAAATTAGCATTAATAAATATACGCATATTGGCTTCATAAGCCAGTATGCTCTTTACTCCAAACACACATTCGAAGATCAAATTTCAACAGGTTATGAGCTCCAAGCCGCTTGAATTGCAGCTCGACAATCTGAGATCTACGCAATCATAGCATCTATGCAATTACAACTGCGATTACAGTAAGCATTTATTTAATATTGTAAACAACATGTCAAACAACATGATAAACAACGCGACAAATGACACCACAATAAAGCAACACGATAAACAACACATAATGACATAGTATTCAACAACGTGACACAACGAAATGGACAATTTATACACATCATCATTGTTAGTAACAAGATCGACAAGATTACGGTCTAAATCAAAAACAGATAACAGATATCAACCTCCTGATGACAACAACGAAGGATTGGATAGCAACCATCAGAGCAATATTGGATTTAGCCTCGATTGACAGGAACAGATGGCTATAACGATCAGAAATTAGGAAGATAAATTAGACATACTGGCAACCCTATTAGGCGAATTGATAGCAAAAATCGATAAAACAAATGCATCACCCAGTGCGTCAACTAATCAGAATGCAGCCACAGAAAGCAACACACCACAAAGACAATCACCATCACTATCACCAACAATATCAACAAAGCTTAATGATCTGGCGAAGGAGTACCTGAGATTGATCAACAAATTCAATGGGTCAGGAGGCGTACCCAGACTATTTGATTACTTTGATGCCATAGAGCAATTTATCACCAGCGCCAATCTATCAGTACAAAAGGAGGAAGTCAATGCAGCAATCAGTAAAATTACAGACAATGCTAGAATGTGATTATAGAGGTACATAAACACATCGGGAGAATTTGATTCATTAAATGAGCTTAAAGAAGCTATGACACAAAAATATGCACCAATGGAATAATTATTATGAATGCGTGATAAGCTTGCAATGATAAAGCAAAAAGGATTGATTGAAGATTATAATGATGTGTTCAACTGAATTATAGAGCAAATCGAAGATATAACTGATATAGAAGCTATATCACAATATCTCCGGGGTCTAAGCCCCAGATACCAGGAATTAATACTTGCGCGGGAGAATATGCCGACAATGCTGGAGGCTTTACAACTCGCATGCATCAGGTTTGACCCAGATAACAAACAAAGGCATGATGAAGCCCACGTGACAGACCGAGGTGGCTACTGAGGTAGCTACTGAGGTGGCTACCGAGGCAGTGGTCATGACAACTGAGGCAGAAGTGCCGGACGAAGCTGAGGCTATAACAATGATAGTGGAAATGCCGGACAAAGCCGAGGCTATAACAATGATAATAGAAACAATTGAGGAGATCATCATAATGACAGAGGCAACTGAGGCAGTAATCGTGGAGCCCATCGAGATAGGAATTTTTGAGGACACCCTCGGAAATGTTACGTCTGTGAGAAAGAACACAGAATATTTCAATGCAACAAATTCAACGATTGGGTAAAAACAGAAAAAGAAAAGGGTAAACCAAGAGCCAAAGCAAATCTGGTGATTGGCACTATCATTGATTCAGGTGCCATGCAACATATGTTCAACCAATTGGAGATTTTCGAGACAGTAGCTGAGCATGACGGCTTGGTCATATGTGCAGGGAACAAGAAACTATGCACGACACACGTTGGGACGATTGAGCTCGACGATGAGCTGAAATTACAGGATGTCTTATATATATCGAAAATCACCAGAAATTTAATATCTGTGTGGGCATTGACATATGACGAAAATAATATAACCTTCAAAAGTAACGGATCAGTAATTAAAATTGGTGTGGATCATGAAGAAATCAAAATTGGACAGGCCAATGGTGACCTATTTCATTTATCGACATCACCAGAGCTAGAAGCAAACATCACCAATTCCAACATCGCCGATTTCAAGATTGATGACTATATATTATGGCATCACCGACTGGGTCATCCAGGCTGAAATACTCTGTAATCAATCAATAAATTTGTCACAGGGCTCGGAGATGTGCAGCTGTCGACTGGACAAATTAAAATATACACTGGGTGTGAATACGCGAAGTCACACTGCAAGCCTTTTGGACATGTGAAAAATCGATCGATGGAGCCTATCAGAAGATCTGTGCGGGCTGATGCCTATGCCATCAGTCAATGGAGCGAAATATATATTAACATTCATCGATGATACCACTCGCTACATTACAATATATTTTATTGACAACAAAAGTGATACATTTGATCGATTCCGGACATTCAAGGCATTTGCCGAAATGCAATTGGGCCAAAAACTGAAGATTCTCTAGTCCGATAGAGGAGGAGAGTATGTAAACACTGAGATATACGAATTTTTAATTAAAAATGGAATTCATCATGAAATGATAATGCCGAACATGCCACAACAAAACAGTGTAGCCCAATGATATAACCGGACATTGATGGAGTCGATCTAGGCCGTTAAAATCACTGCTGACATACCTGATGAACTTTGAGCAGAACTTGCCACAAGTGCTATATATTTACGCAACCGATTGCCAACGCGAGCCAATAAGGAGAGTGCTTCACCATTTGAATTATAGCACAGTTACAAGCCTAATATTAGTAACTTGCATATCATATGGGCTGATGCATATATGCATATTTGCAAAGGAAAAAGGTCGAAACTGGTGCCCCAATCTAAAAAGCTTAAAATGATTGGCTATTATGATGAAAAGAAAGCATACAGGCTCTGGGATCCAACCAATAGGAAGATAGAGATCAGCCGCGACGTCACATTTGATGAATCTATTATATTAAAATCCCCAACAATCGTCAACCCAGAAGATCAAGAATATATCATTGAAGTGATTATCGGAGAATGCAAGATTGATGAAAAAAGGCAATATCTGGTTAAATGGCTAGGCTATAATGATGACGACAACACCTGAGAGCCAATCAAACAATTGATTGACACTGAAGCTCTACAAATTTGGCAAGATTGCATGTCAGAAGCTAATTTAATTGAATCAACTGATGACCCAATGACCTACAAGAAAGCAATTTCTCTGCCTGATGCAAAGCTTTGGGAGGAAGCAATCAATCAAGAGCTTAAATCACTTAAGAATAATGACACATAAATGATTGTACCTGAGGTGCCTATAGGACACAAGCCGATTGGATGCAGATAGGTATTTAAAAAGAAGCTCAACACTGATGGATCGGTTGCTAGGTATAAGGCAAGATTAGTTGCCAAGGGATATTCACAACAGCAAGGAATTGATTACGATAAAACATTTGCTCCCGTGGCAAAATTTATATCGATCAGGGCACTTTTATCAATTGGTGCAACCCTAAACTTAGAAATTTACCAAATGGACGTAAAAACTGCATTCCTGAATAGCGATCTTGATGAAGAGATCTACATGATAGTACCTGAAGGAATCGACCAATCGGAGCTATCACTGAGAGCTGTGTGTAAGCTCAATTGATCATTATATGGACTAAAGCAATCACCTCATATATAGAATCAGAAGATTGACAACTACCTCAGCCAATCAAATTTTACAAGACTACAATTGAATCACAGTATTTATCTAAGAAGAAGACAAAATGATCAATTGCTGATAATTATTGCCATATATGTCAACGATCTACTAATTCTAGCTAATTTGATGGAAACGATAAACAAATTCAAGACAAAGCTTAGCAACACATTTGATATGATGGACTGTGGCAAAATTAAATATTTTTTAGGTATTCGAGTCATACGCGATCAAAAAACACACACAATCACAATTGATCAAAGTTACTTCGCCAATCAAATCATTACAAGGTTTAATATGACAGATGCCAAGCCAATTAGTACACCCCTTGATCCATCTATTTAACTCAAAGCTGAAGGGGGAAATCTGCAGACCAAAGTCTATTCAGACAAATGATCGGTAGCATAATGTACCTGATGATTAGGACGAGACCTGATCTAGCTGCTGCTGTCAGCATCATCAGTCAATTTTCAGCCAATCCAATGCAAGAACATCACTACGCCCTCAAACGATTATTAAGATATATTAAAGGAACAGCCAATTATAAGCTGTGCCTTGGATGCAATCAGGATCTAAGACTGATCGGTTTCAGTGATGCCAACTGGGGAGGAGACATTAATACATAATGATCAACTATGGGTTATATTTTCAACCTATCAGAAGGAGCTATCAGCTGGTCAAGCAAACGCCAACCAACCATTGCCCTATTAACAACTGAGGTAGAATATATAGCATTAGTACATATGATGAAAGAAGCTATTTGGCTATGCACCCTATTGGATGAGCTAGGATATTTACTGAATTGTGTAACAACCTTATTTGAAGACAACCAATTAGCAATCGCCCTCGCCAAAAATCCAATTAATCACGCTCGATCAAAGCATATCGACATTCAGCATCACTTTATTCGAGAGAAAGTTGAATCAAAGATAATAGATATCATTTATATGGCGACAGATGAAATGATCACTGATGCATTAACCAAGCCACTTGCATGACCAAGACTTGAAATGTTGATTGCAAAAATGGGCTTATGTAACTAACTTTTTAAAATCTTTTATGTTCTTTATCATATCATTCTTATCACTTAAGTAGTATTTTATATATAGTTATTTGCAGTAAATATACTTTATGGATGCCATTTGTGATGTACAGTTGAACATTTTATTTTTATTCTTTTATTTTTTATTTATTTATTTTTTATCAAGATATGTCAAGCAGAGGGAGTATTGTAATTATTAGCTTATTATATCTCTCTCTCCCATCATCAATGATCGATCGTATATCACTCAATTGTGGCTTAGACGATCTTTGTTTGTATCGACCAATCATAAATTAGCATTAATAAATACACGCATATTGGCTTCATAAGCTAGTGCGCTCTTTACTCCAAACACACATTCGAAGATCAAATTTCAATACATTGTAATCAATTCCTTGCTGTTGTGAATATCTCTTGGCAACTAATCTTGCCTTGTACCTGGCAACTGATCCATCAGTGTTGAGCTTCTTTTTAAATATCTATCTACATTCAATCGGCTTGCGTCCCACAGGCACCTCAGGTACAATCATCCATATATCATTATTCTTAAGTGATTTAAGCTCTTGATTGATCACTTCCTATCAAAGCTTTGCATCAGGCAGGGAAATTGCTTCCTTGTAGGTCATTGGGTCATTGGTCAATTCAATTAAATTAGCTTCTGGTATGCAATCTTGCCAAATTTGTAGGGCTTCAGTATCTATCAATTGTTCGATTAGCTCCCAAGTGTTGTCATTATCATTGTCATAGCCTAGCCATTTTACCAGATACATATTATCTTTTTTCATCAATCTTGTATTCTCTAATAATTGTTTCAATGATATATTCTTGATCTTTTGGGTTAACGATTGTTGGGGATTTTAATATAATAGATTCATCAAATGTGACATTGCGGCTGATCTCTATCTTCCTATTGGTTGGATCTCAGAGCCTATATGCCTTCTTTTCATTATGATAGCCAATCATTTTAAGCTTTTTGGATCAGGGCGCTAGTTTTGACCTTTTTCCTTTGTGAATATGCATATATGCGTCAGCCCATATGATGCATAAGTTACTGATATCAGACTTGTAACTATGCTATAATTCAAATGGTGAAGTACTCTCCTTATTGGCTCGCATTGGCAATTGGTTGCATAAATATATAGCACTTGCGGCAAGTTTAGCCTAAAGTTTGTCAGATATGTTGGCAGTAATTTTAATGGCTCGGATCGACTCCATCAATGTCCAGTTATATCATTCGGCGATACTGTTTTGTTGCGGTGTATCCAGCATCATCATTTCATAATGAATTCTATTTTTGATTAAAAATTCGCATATCTTAGTGTTTATATACTCTCCCCCTCCATCAGACCAGAGAATCTTCAGTTTTTGGCCCGATTGCATTTTGGCAAATACCTTGAATGCCTGGAATCGATCAAATGTATTACTTTTATTATCAGTAAAATATGTTGTGACATAGCAAGTGGTATCATCGATGAATGTTAATATATATTTCGCTCCATTGACTGATGGCGTAGGCATCGGCCTACACAGATCTGAGTACACCCTTCCAATAGGCTCTATTGATCAATTTTTCGCATGTTCAAAAGGCTTGCAGTGCAACTTTGCATTTTCATACTTGGTGCATATTTCGATTTGTGCGGTCGACAGCTACACATCTCCGAGCCCTGTGACAAATTTATTAATTGATTGCAGAGTATTTCAGCCCAGATAGCCTAGCTGGTAATGCCATAATATATAGTCATCAATCTTGGAATCAGTGATGTTTGCTTCTAGCTCTGGTGATGTCAATAAATGAAATAGGTCACCATCGGCTTGTCCAATTTTGATTTCCTTGTGATCCACGTCAATTTTAATTACTGATCTGTTGCTTTTGAAGGTTATGTCATTTCTGTCACATGTCAATGCTCGCACAGATATTAAATTTCTAGTGATTTCTGGTACATATAAAATATCCCATAATTTCAGCTTGTCGTCAAGCTCAATCATCCTAACATGTATGGCACATAGCTTCTCATTCCCTGCATACGTGACCAAGCCATCATGCTCAGCCACCATCTCGAAAATCTCCTATTGGTTGAACATATGTTGCATGGTGTCTGAATTGATGATGGCACTAATTGTCAGATTTGCTTCGGCTCTTGGTTTAGCCTTTTCTTTTTCTGTTTTTACCCAATTGTTGAATTTATTGCATTAGAATATTCTGTATTCTCCCTTACAGATGTAATATTTCCGAGGATATCCCTAAAAATTTCTGCCTCGATGGGCTCCACAATCACTGCCTCAGTCACCTCTATCATTATGATAACCTCCTCGATTGTTTCCATTATTATTGTTATAGCCTCGGCCTCGTCTGACACTTCTGCCTCGATTGCTATGACCGCTGCTTCAGTAGCTGCCTCAGTAGCCACCTCAGTCTGTCACGTGAGCTTCATCACGCCTCTGCTTACTATTTGGGTCGAATCTGATATATATGAGTTGTAAAGCCTCTAGCATTGTCGGCATATTCTCCCATGCAAGTATTAATTCCCGGTACCTGAGGCTTAGACCCCAGAGATATTGCAGTATAGCTTCTATATTAGTCATATCTTCGATTTGCATCATAATTCGGTTGAACATGTCATTATAATCTTTGATCAATCCCTTTTGCTTCATCATCACAAGCTTATCATGCATTCATAACAATTGTTCCATTAGTGCATATTTTTGCATTATAGCCTCTTTAAGCTCATTCCACGAATCAAATTCTCCCAATGTGTTCACATGCCTCTGTAGCTACATTCTAGCATTGCCTGTAATTTTACTGATCACTGCATTGACTTCCTCCTTTTATACTGATAGATCAGCGCTGGTGATAAATTGCTCTACAGCATCAAAGTAATCAAACAGTCTGGGTGTGCCTCCTGACCTATCGAATTTGTTGATCAATCTTAGGTACTCCTTCACCAGATTGTTAAGCTTTGTTGATGTTGTTGATGATGGTGATTGTGTTTGTATTTGTGGTGTGTTGCCTTCTATAGCTACATTCTGATTGGTTGGCGCGCTGGGTGATGTGTTTATTTTGTCGATTTTTGCTATCAATTCACCTAATAGGGTTGCCAGCATATCTAATTTATCTTCCTAATTTCTAATCATTGTAGCTATCTGTTCTTGTCGATCGAGGCTGAATCCTATATTGCTCTGATGGTTGCCATCCAATCCTTCATCATCATCAAGGGTTTGATATCTGTTATCTGTTTTTGATTTAGACTGCAATCTTGTCAATCTTGTTGCTGATGACGATGTGTATAGATTGTCCATTTCATTGTGTCACGTCATTGAATACTATGTCGTTATGTGTTATTTATCATGTTGCTTTATCATGGTATCATTTGTCACATTGTTTATCACATTGTTTAATGCATTGTTTACAATGTTAAATAAATGCTTACTGTAATCATAGTTGTAATTGCTATGATTGCGTAGATCTCAGGTTGTTAAGCTGCAATTTAAGTAGCTTGAAGCTTATAACCTATTGAAGTTTTGATCTTCAAATGTATGTTTAGAGTAAAGAGCACACTAGCTTATGAAGCCAAATATGCATGTATTTATTAATGCTAATATATGATTAGTCAATACAGACAAAGATCGTCTAAGCCACAATTGAGTGATGTACAATCGATCATTGATGGGAGAGAGAGAGATATAATAAGCTAATAATTTCAACAATATAATATCAAATACAGACAAATATAGGTTCTTCACCAGCTTGCTATAATAAGCAATAATAAAAAAAGTAAATGTCAAACAAGATAATAAGGATAAGGGTACTGATCTATATTGTTTTAGAGCTATTCTGAAGCTTTTGCACAAACAATCAATAAGAAGACAATAATTTTAACTATTTTTTATTTAAGCAAAATTATTGAGCTATTTATATAAAATAATAATAAAATAGTAGAACAAATAATCAGGTATGCAAGAGTAAATACTATTATAGAAATAAAAGAAAAGAAAAGAAAATAGAGGATTTAAGCTTGAATATCTGAAAATACAAAGATCAGAATAGAAAATAACTCTACAGAGCTGTGTAATTCAAGGAGTCATAATATTTATATATCACTAACATATATAGTGTATAATGCTAAGACTTAGTAAAGCCATATATTCTGGTACTCTTTGATGAAGGACTGAAGTCCTGTAACTTTGTTGCTATACTATAAAGTTATATTAATCTTAAGATAATAGAACATTATATAGTAAATAAAATTATTCTCTATACTTTTTTATAAAATATAATATATATTCTTTAAACTATTGAAATCTTATTTAAGAAGTTAAAGAGTAAATATAGTTTAAATATAAAAGATACCAAAATACTAATAATAGTGCTTTTATTATAAAGTACTTATTTGTATTTATTTTAAGCAAAACTTATATTATAATTATTTCCCTTTAGTAATTGTAAATATATTTAAAGTAACTGAAATTTGACTACCTATATCAGGAAACTATTTTCAGTTCATAGTCTATGACTAGTATCCATACTCATAGGCTGTTCTTAGGCTGTTCATAGGCTGTTCTAGCCAGTTCATGGTTTGTAATATTGTTCTAGAGGTGTTCATGGTTCATAATATTGTTCTAGTAGAGTTCTAGAGTAGTTTATAGCTGTTTACTAATAATAGTTTATAGTCTATGACTAGTATCTATATCCATAGCTATTTTGTTCATAGCTCTTAGTAAAATAGTTTTCAGCTCTTAGTAAAATAGTTTGTAGATTAATTAACCATTTTTCTGATATAATTTTAATATAATTTAAAAGAATTAATTTAACTTCTCTTTAGTAATTTTTTAGTAACTAATATTAACTTCCTCTACTATAGAAGATATATAAATTATAAAGAAAGTATACTAAAATAACTTAAAGAGAAGAATAAAAGGCTTTATAAGAAGATTAGATTTATAAAGCACTCTAGTACAACTTCACTATATATTAATGAAATATATAAATTAATAAAGAAATTATATTAAGAAGAGTAATAATAAAACAAGCAAAAATAAAATAAGCAATAGCAACTAGCAACCAAAGGCTTTCAATATTACTTC
>RBNK01000457.1:0-25604 GCA_003990785.1 Endogone sp. FLAS-F59071 | reverse complement strand
AAAAAAAAAAAAACAAAAAAACGTACCTTGCACAAGAAAGCCGAGGAAGATGGTCAACCCGATAATCTGTAGCAAAAGTTAACCATAGGTCAGATTTTGTCAAAAAAAAAAAAAAAAAAAAAAAAAAAAAAAAAAAAAAAAAAAAAAAAAAAAAAAAAAAAAAAAAAAAAAAAAAAAAAAGTGAGAGATATGGCCACTCACTGTATGTGTCTCAGTAAAATTGTCGGGTGTCGTGGCCAAATAACCTAGCACAAACGCGGTGACAAGTGGTACACCAGCAAACACACCCATGGACACCGCATGAGTGCGGAAGCACCATGCTGCAAGGATATGGCGCGCGTACCGCATACCGACGATAGAGAGAGGTACCACAAGGAGGAAAACCCAAGCCATGAGTATGGCTGATATAGTAGTGAATGGATAGGATATGTTTAGAAGAAGTTCAATTTCAATGTGTTCTACATATTATATCGGTGTGTAGCTCATACCGTGGGCCATAATCATGTTGTTATACCAAACGATCTGGGCGATCTCAGCATCTTCTATGCTAGTCGAGTTGCCTGCACTGGTAGAGTTAAGGTCCTGGGCATTGACTGTGAAGAAGCAATGGAAAGAAGGGGTGAGTGGTATTGTAAGCTTTTAAGGCGAATATCATTTATTCTTTCTTCTGAATCAGTTACCTTGAAGAACAAGTAATGTTGCGGAGATGGCGAATGTGGCGAGTTGTACCATGGCTGAACGAGTGTACTGAGTGCTCTCCGATTAGCGTCAGGGGAGAAGGTATTTCTGCTGACACCTCATTTCTTCGTTATATATACGCTCGATGTTACTTCGAAATCTTAATGAGCTCATGATTCCGCTATTGCCGTTCCGAATAGATCCTTGATAGGACAATGCCTATTGTTTGTTCCAGAAATTGTGCACCGTTCATATTCACGGCCCGACTCGGATATTTCTTGTTTCAAATCCATCACAATTTGCCTTTTTTGATCCCACCACACATCATGTCAACGATGCCCGCGTAAACGATTTGGCGTATTATGTAGTTTACTGGTCCCCCTGTGTTGACTCGACAGGTTCAGATTATAATTTGTATATAAACATTATTTGTATGTGTAATTATGTAAACAATATCTGTCCAATTCAACCTACTCAATCATATACAGCGCGCTGATCGTTTGCTGTGGTGCTCAAAAAATGATTGCGTGACCTTTGGCATATGAATACGGCGACAATTACACAATTGCGCTAGTGATACTGAACGCCCTGAAGGTTATTTGTTTGTTTATTAACGAAATTGATTTATGGGGTCTATCGATTGGCTGTTTTGTTATCTTCTAACGACAAAATCTATAGTTGCCTGTGTGCTTTATGAAATCGACGCAACCAAATAAGATTTTGTAGTTTTTTGTAGAATTTTGAATTTTTTTTTTTTTTCCTTTTTACGCGGCAAAAGTGCGACTGACAAGTATTTATATTTTGTCTCTTGTCCCTGGAAATTTTAGAGTGACTAAGCAAGAAATTCAGTTTCCACAAGAGGCATCATTGGAAGATATTAATTATTCAAAAACTGCAACAATTCCCGTTGTTGGTCAGCAAAAAACGGCATATATATTTAGCGTTCTGCCATCTCTGGCAGGCTCAACTTTGCAGGTTGAATGACGTCCTCTGAACCTATTGCCTCATGCCTCTTGGGTTTCGTAATAGCGAAATAGCGTCCGTGAGATCAACAACCTTAGTTTCCCGCGTACCTTTTTATTTATTACGTATATACTTCCGATAATAGCAGAATAACAATCTTCCTTTTTCACACGCATGTAAATTTGTAAAAGCAAATGACTCTCTCCGAAATGGATTTTAGTGTTTTAGCAAATATGAGTGCCTTCTGTCACACTACCAACAAAAAAAATTGTGTGATATTTCGATAACCTTTAAAGTGATGGCACTTCCATAATAGAGTACATAGTGAACAGGTCAAGAGCAACTATTTGTGACAGTAGTCTCTCCGTCTCCATTATACGCCTCGTCTCCTTCCATCTCCAACTCTCCATTCTGCCTCTTCATTCTACCTCTCTCCATTCTTACCTCCATTCCACTCACCTTCATTCCGCACCTCCATTTCACGCACACCTCCATCCAACACTTCAATTATTTGCCTCAGTCTGTTTTGGCAGAAATAAATATCTGTTGGAGAGGGTTTATTATAGGCAAAATTGATGATATCATCAGATCGATGACGAAATTAGGCGAGATACATATAAAGGCCCAATTTCAACATCTACAATGCTGATGGCACGGTTAATGTCCCTCTTGGCGGAGCTGTTGAAAGGTATATAGCCTACCGATTATCACTGCGGTGAAACTCAACTGGTAATGACTATGCTAGCATTAACGAACATCACTTGAAGCAAGTCGACGTGTACTTAAAAGAATAGTGAGAAGAGGAATGGCGATAGGAACAATAAGGGGGGAAATGTGGTTAATTCATGAAATGTGGTAACTTTGTAATTAATTAATTAAATTTGCCTTTTTTGGAATGCAATTTCAATCCTTGTTTACTGCAATTTCTCGCAACAAGTCCAAATTTGCGTAATCACAATTTTTGCCAAGAATTTCAACCTAAACAATTAATTTCCCAACCCGGGGATAATTTGTCGTACATTAATTGTTTTGTGTGCGCAACAGTCGAATCGAATCACGTGGTGTGCCCAATGACAGTTCAAGTGTTTGTCATGAAACCATCAATATTTGGTTCAATGTAACCTGTCAGGCACGTGGAAATTGACTTTTTCTTTTCTTTTCTTTTTTTTTAAGCAAACGGCTGCAAAGGACGAAAATAAAAATAAAATAAAATAAATAAAATAAAATAAAATAAAAAAGCAGGAAAGAATAGATAGGCCCTGTGGAATCTGATCGAATTGACAGCTCACTGAGACATCTTTATTTGTTAGGTTACAACCTAAAATTTGGTCTTGCAACCTTGTGATACCCAATCGAAACTGTTCTCAAATCATGCTTTATTTTCTATTTTCTATTATTTATTTTTATTTTATCAACTATATACGAACAAAGTGGATGGATGCACGGATGTGTTGAACTATTCTGCATTTCCAACGCTGTGAAAAGATTCTGGAGGTAACGTAATAGCCTAGCACACAACCCGTCCGTAGATTTGACGAACCCGAGTATTTTCCAAGGGGACCAAGGGCTCCAGATCGATCACTGACCGAAGTCAGATGTCAAAATTGGATGAAAAAAAAAAAAAAAAAAAAAAAACAACTAAACTTTGGCCCCTTAATCCCTGCTTTGGTAGCGACCGTAAATTGGAACTGTCCACTTAAGAGGTGCCAAGACTTTTTTGGACCATAATTTCATAATTTCGGATGTAATCAAGTGTCTGTATAACCTGACAAATATTGTTTTTGAAACATTAAAAAGCACTGTTATCCCGAAATACATCACAGTTTACTTCTCTTGGAAAACGGAAATGACGAAGCTACTATCTACGATGCTGGTTCTGTTCCTCGTCGCGCTGGCCGCGACGTCGAGCCTTGGTAAGTTTTATTGCGAGCCGTCTTGTTTCGCTACCTGTAGGTCAGTGAAGAATGGCAACTAAGAGCCTTTCTCGATTCCTTTGATACAGCCGCTTTGACTGGAGATCATTATTGCGGCAAATACATGTGTTTCTACATCACACTAAACAGTGCCGCGCAAACGGCGACAGTGCAAGTCGCGTCCTCATCAAGCATAGGGTTAGTTTTGATCTCTGTATTTTAACCGAATACTAATAGAAAAATTTGCAAGGTATAGACAAATAATGACTAACATTCCCCTGTGCCTTCATCTTTCCAGATGGATCGGCATTGGTTTTGGTCCAAAAATGACTGGCGAGGAGCTGAACGTGATGTGGATCAACCCTAATAACACTAGCATCGTCCTCTCTCGCCGCAAGGCAATAGCTGAGACTCTTCCAGCAGCGCTTCCCAACCAGACCGCGATTACGCTCATTAAACCCGCGGGTTCCTCTGCTGGCAATCCCTTTGTTTCGAACAATCAACTCTCTTTCTCGTATTCTCGCCCTCAAGTTCTACCAGAGTCGACGCTCAACACCGCGAGCACCCAATTCGTGTGGGCGTATGGCTCCGTGAAACCCGCTACAGACTCTCCTACTGGCGTGTTTAACCAGCACATAGCTACTGGAACGTTCACCCTCAACCTCGCCAAGCCCATTACGTCTCCGACCACCACCGGGACGACGACGGGTACTGGAGCGGCGGCGAGCTCGATAGCCACAGTGAACGGCACTAGCAACAACTCGACCGACTTACCGGATTTCTCTCCCCCACCCACCGGCCTGACGGACATGGATTACATGACGATCGCGCACGGTATCATCATGTTCATCGCTTGGGGCATACTGGTTCCTGTTGCGTAAATGTCGACCCCTTCCAAAACTTATGAGTTTTTTGACACTTTTTCAAGAGACATATTTTGATGATCAATTGTGTCCTAAACATGAATAGAGTTTTCCTCGCTCGCTTTGGTCGCAAGGTTGACCGCTGGGTTAAGAAACATTGGATTATTCAAGCTACCGCCATAACGCTCACAGTTGTTGGCTTCGCTCTCGGCTTCGCTGTCAGCGCTCCTGACCACGCTCAAGAAACTCACCAGGTACAGAGATATTTCAAATAAATCCTCATTCTATTGCTTGTCCTTATTTCAATTCATTGCTCCACTGGCTTATTTCTACTTTATTTTCTCCAGATTATTGGTATCACCATCTCCATTGCCGTCTTCACTCAAGGTTTCCTTGGTTGGCTTATTCACCACTACTTTAATCCCAACCGCACCCATCGGCCCGTGCGCAACTACATGCACATCTTCTTTGGTTTTGGTCTCCTCATCCTTGCTTACATCAACATACCCCTCGGATTCAACCTTTATAATCTCGATGACTCCTGGTTTTCCGCCTACTACACCTGGATTGCTTGCCAGGGCATTCTTTTCCTTATCCTTACCTGGTTCCAGATCAAGCAGTTGCGCATGGTTAAGAGCAATCCCTCCGGGGCCGACGAGAAGCTCACTGATAACATCGAGCCGACCATGTCGTAAGACAGCCTCCGCGAGCCGAAAAAGGCCTACAACCTGAACCCTAGTTATGGCTTGCGCATGTCGAAGAAAACAATCTGACAATATACTTAGTCAACCCTCGCTCAAAAAAGCAAATGTTTATAACCCAACCCACTTTTCTCCTTTATACATATCCACTTGTTCGATTTTACACTGGGGTGGTTACTCAGAAATAAATATAACACTAAAACCCAAACGCTCAGCTTCGCATAGATGTGGGCGAGGATGAGGCGATATGCCCTGCTGTGCGCGTCTTGTCGCAATAACCAAATGGGTCACATCTCACTGCGTGAAATACCTGTCGCATGTGAGAACTTAGCGTGATGATAAATTATCTGTCTGTCGCGTATGCCTTATTGTCAGCCTCTAACTGCAACTCAGGGTTTAGAACGTTACTCGAGGTGTTATTCAAAGTGCCAAGAACTAGAGATTTATTTAATACAAAAAGAGAGGGCGGGAGTAGACTCAACCCAACAAAAACACACAACTGATTGACGAGGATGAATAAAATAAAATAGGGTAGATCGAGAGATGAACTGCACGAACACGTCGTTATCCGCTGGGATTCAATGACTGAACGATTTAGAAGAACTCAAAGAAAAAGGGGTGAACTACTTGTCTTATCCGAGGATTAGAGGAGAGGAATTCCCAATTCGGTAAGTCGTCTAGAATAGGACAAAAAACGGTTTCGCGGCCCGGCCATACGACGCGTGATGTTGTACACGAATTGATTGACTTGGCGAGCTATGAAAAAGGTGTCAAATAATGAACGTTCGTGGCTCGGCTGCCACAGTACATATGAATTTTTGAAAAGCAAATGTGCTGTAAACATTTAATTCCCAAACTCGTACATTGATCCTTTGTTATATGCCTTTGTTTAAACGCTCTTAAGTGATTGGAAAGGGCTATAAAGGGCGAAGGTAATATCTAGATTATCTACTACTTGGGTGTATTGCCATGTTGTTGCAGAAAAGTCTCGAGATCCGGAGGGGGGCGCGGCAGATGTCTGAGGAGAGGGAGGAGGTCTCCCGTTGTGGTTAAGAGCGGTCTTGGCAAATTTCCAAATAGTAGTGATGGCGCAAGATGGTTAGTCACCAAAATGTTAAATAAATAATAATTTATTGGATGTTTGGTTACAAAAAAGGTAAAATAAAGAAATAAAAAATAAAAAGCGGTATGGAAAAGAAGAAAATTTTGCTTTATTCCAAAGAATACCAAGTAATAATAATAAACCTGATATTTTCCAAAAGGATATCATCTGCCAAATGTTTTGAACATTTTTTTTTTTTTTTAATTTGTATTTACGGAGATTTTGAAAGCGAACCGGATTGCCCTCGGCTCTACTATTAATTGCGTTGTGGTAATTATTTAAGTTGATCTCGAAGAATAGATTATTTGTTCATGTGCTCTTCATCACACTATGACTCAAAGATTTTGACTGGAGGCCGAGGAATATCTGGTTGGGCCTTCGAAGATACAGCTGCCTGCCTGAAGAGAATGGCGTGAAATCTTTTGGGATGTCTTAACAGCTGTCTAATTTCGTTGGCGACTTTCCTATTCAACATGCAACATGTTATTTATTATCGCTGCTTAATTCTAATACGGAAATCATGAAACATGATTTTCTCTTTTTATTTGTTCGGAGCCTGTTTGTGTGCATGAAACGTATACAAATGTTGCACGTTGTATGACGTGCTTGTTACTCGCTGTTTTTATTTTCCGTCTAGGCCTTTCCACTAATCTAAATGTCCATATCTCCTTCGGTATGTGAACTAATGATTCTATCAAGCATCTAATTTTTACAAATCACTTCCTGCCCTTACCTCTGATGCCGCCGCTGCTATTGGCTCTCTAGCGTCTTTCCACCTCTCCCTCTCGACCTTCTCCGCACCCTCCATCGCCATGTCGACCACCCTCCTGATTGTCCAACCCTCCCGTTTCCCCTGCTGCATCGCAACATCCAGACACCGGCGGAACCTTCGCCCTGCTACTCCCGTGCGCAACATGGACAGCGGTTTCAGGAGCAAGGAGAGGGAGAGTGCGTGAGGTTGGGTAGGACGATAGTAGGTCGTGGCGTGGTCTGCATGCAGATAAGTAGAGGTGGGGGGTCAACGTTTATATTAGAAATTTTAAGTCAATTGAAGGTAGTTAGGTTCATACTTACCCAGGTAGCAGTCTATAATTTCAGATTCTGAGGGCAAGCTGGAAGGCGGAATATTGTGGATTTCTGTGTGGCGATGATAATATAAGAACATGTTGCCACACACCATCGAAACTATTCGTGTGTCAAATTGTAAAGATCCACCAATAGTATGGACTCACCTCGATCCAGGACTTGGAGGAACATTGGCTCATCCATAACTAAGGGTTTGAAGATTAAAGCAGAGTGAAATAATGTAAAAATAAATAAAAAAGGGAAGCACAATTTCTAATCATTCCTTCTTCTGAATCCAAAGCCTTCAAATATTTCCTACCTTTTCTTCCGATCATGACCCCATCACATCTCTCTAGTCCCTCCCGCACTTTCTCCACCGTATCAAACCCTCCATTTACTGACACCATCCACGCGGGGTTTTCTCTCACCAATCGCCACACACGCTCGTAATCCAGAGGCGGCACCGACCGGTTCTGTTTAGGTGACAGCCCATGCAGCCATGCCTTACGCGCGTGGACGATTACGTGGGGGGGAGGCAAGGAGGAACTATAGAGGGTGGTAAGCTGGTTGAATGAATTGGTGAGTTAAAATAAATTAAAATATAGTGCAAGATCAAGTAGGAGAATACTCACGAAATGATAGAAATATTCATACGAGTCCAGGTCATCGACTCCGATGCGGCATTTGATAGTCACCGGGACGTGAACGTTATGTGCACATATAGCATCGAGCATCGCGGCGACCTTGGCAGGCGTCTTCATCAAAACGACGCCAAAGCCTCCATGCTGAGATGAGAATGAGAATCAGTCTTCCTGTGTCAGTCTTCCTGTGTCAGTCCAGAAAAGAGAAAAGGGTACTCATGGACTGGTCGACTCCGTTACCTGCACCCGATCACTTGGACAACCGACGTTAATATTGATCTCCCGGAATCCGACATCCTCCACTATTTTAGCCGCCTGTGCTATCTGCTCCGGATCGCTTCCACCGAGCTGAACAACAGTATCCGGGTGCGGATCGCCGATAAAGCGGTATAGGCTCGAGGGATTGGAGGCGGAAGGAACATTGTGGATGATGGCGTTGGCATGAACCATTTCGGTATATAGGGTGTGATGGGGGGAGATGAGGCGGAGGAGGCAGAGAAAATGCTGCCAGAATGGATACACGCCTCAATTATACGAGCCGGCAAGCGACGGGGTGATATGAGAACAGAAGCCTTACTGGATTGGTTACGTCAATCATGGGTGCTACGCTGGTGGACTTGGCGAGGCGAGATTTCCGGAGAGATTGAGGCTGGGATGATTGAGGCTGGGATGTGGTCGGGTGGGGCGCGGATGCGAAGACGGGCACGCTTCTGCACGAGGTGCAAGAATAGAACAATCGTACGGCTCTTAATCGCATCGCTGTAAAAAAAAAGTGCCATCATTTGTGGCTTTGCTCAACCTCAGTTTGCTTTAGCGTATTTGCGTGACAACAAATTACGCAGTCAATAAATAGTCCCAGTAATAAATGATTATATACATGTATGGGGCGTGCTGCAACAAAAACCAGACAAAGTGAACATTCGACGTCGATGTTGGAATTACTTTCTTATTTTCAATCAAGGTCACTTTTTAACCTAGTTCGTTAGGAAATATTTTCAGTTCGTAGTCTTTGACTAGCAGTTCATGCTGGTAGTCTGTTCTCCATTATAATGTCAAGCTTGTTTAGTCTAGTGATGCTAGACCTTTTTACTATGCCTACAATATAATCTACACTGTCTACTGTAGTCTTGCAATAAAGCCTTTTTATTAGTCCAAAGCTGCCATTACATTTGAATTTAGTATGGCTCAGAACCATGAAGTTTAATTTAATACTTTCATAATAACTACAGATCACCAAAACTAAAAAGTAGTTTTATCTATCTGCATTATTGCAAGTGATTTTTAAGTACTTTTTGCTTTTATTCAATTGCTTAATTCTATTAAAAACCAGACTAAGTATACCATTTGGACTCTTTCTAAGCAGTTTATTTTCATCTAATATATAATTAATTTGTTCACATATCATTTTATCTTGGACACTAAACAAATGTACTTTGCAAGCACTAAGGTAATACACTTTGCCGATCTGTTGATTACGGATTACTATGGATCGTGGCAAGTGCGTCACCAACTTCCGGAAAAGCCCCTGACAAAATACAAGTTGAGTTGTCCAAATGGGAAGTCGCAAACCATAACGTTGCCTTGAATAGTGTTCCCTCCTACAAATGTCAATTTTAGCGACTCAAGTAAGTTCAAGTCAATGTCCACGCAAACTCTCTTCTTGAAAATATATATTTTTGAAAGTACTTTAACATGTTTTAATCTAAATATATATCAGGTTACTACGCCCAAGAATGTGCCCTTCCAACGCAGACAGCATCCAAACCCCGTCAGCTCCCTCAAAAACTCACACCACCACCAAGGAATCTCCAGACTCGACTTGGCCACCCCGGGCCCGCGGACACTCCTCATCAACAAACTGTCGCCTCCAATTTTACCCAGGTTGTCGAAGATGAAATGTTCTACTTTGGTTACTATTTGAAAGGAAATGGCATCCGATATAATATTGGCGTTATTCATATCGACACATTTGAACCTAGCTCTTTATCCAGTGCCAAATACACTTTTATCCAAGGCATAAAAGCTTTTTTGAAGCTGGGTATTGAGGAAGTTGTTCTTGATGTGCAAAACAATGAAGGTGAGTTTCCAAATATTATTTTTTGCTGTTATACAATGTTGTCTATCAACACATTTGAACCTAGCTCTTTATCCAGTGCCAAATACACTTTTATCCAAGGCATAAAAGCTTTTTTGAAGCTGGGTATTGAGGAAGTTGTTCTTGATGTGCAAAACAATGAAGGTGAGTTTCCAAATATTATTTTTTGCTGTTATACAATGTTGTCTATCGACACATTTGAACCTAGCTCTTTATCCAGTGCCAAATACACTTTTATCCAAGGCATAAAAGCTTTTTTGAAGCTGGGTATTGAGGAAGTTGTTCTTGATGTGCAAAACAATGAAGGTGAGTTTCCAAATATTATTTTTTGCTGTTATACAATGTTGTCTGTCGTAATCCATAAATTTTGTTAATTTCGTTTTCATTCATCGCACAGGTGGAATAATCTGCGCAGGCATGTTCTTGATTATTTTCCCAGAGAAATGTGAAATCAGGAACAAGACAGACACATTGATATCGTGAAATTACTGCTAACCGAAGGTCACATTCACGCAAATGTTCCAAACAACTTAGCAACACACCATTACACGAAGCTGCAATGAATGGTGATGTCTCTATTGCGACGATGCTGATTGCCGAGTTCCATGCTGATAAAGGTCTGAACGATTCTGGAGATACACCCTTGCACCTTGCTGTTTTTCGGGGGCATATCGAAGTCGCGAAGACGCTCGTGACCGAGTACGGTGCTAATGTTTACGCCAAAAATAAAGAACACGAGACACTTCTACAGCTGGCCGCGAAAAAAATGAGAAGAATAGCAGACTTCGGTGCCGATCTCAACACCAAGGATAAATTAAATCAAACGCCACTACACAAAGCTGCCACAATCGGATCTTGGAAAACTGTAGAGCTGCTGGGGAATCGGTTTGGTGATATAGACGCTAAGGATATTAATGGTAAAACACCATTGCACCTGACTGCTGAAAATGCGATTGCTTCAACAGTAACGCTGCTTGTAACCAGATTTCATGCTAGGATCAATACCTTCATGGAAGATGACAGCCTACATCCGGGTCGTGCACGTCGACACCGATATTAACGCAACGGACACAGCAATAACATGACGCCACTAGACTTTGCCACAAACAATGGATTTATTCAAGCTGTCGATCGGCGACTGCAAATTAGGCTAGACAGTTTACGACGGCCCTCTACACGCCTTACCGCCGCAACCAGTACTCTCAGCACTGCAATATAATAACTCTAAGCATTATCCCAGTCTGTTATGTGAAAATTTAGTCTTTAAGGCACGAAATTAGTAGTGTGTGCTGTGCCATTCCCAACAACTGAATATCTGTATTTCTCACTATCAACATTATTTTGAGACGTTGCTATATTTTACTGATTCTATACTTTTAAAAATCGTTTTTTATATCAATTTTAAATGTTCACTTCTGCTTTTCGCTTATCTACCCACGCATCCGTGTTGGAATTTGGGCTTATCGCAGAGGTTTTAAGGGAATATTTAAATTGTATAGAGCGAGTTGGGCATTGTGAAATGGGCGTAATGTTGGGGTAGAACGCGAAATATTCATAATTCGAACGTCACATGATTTAGATATTTAATTCGTCCATCCATCCACTCCCTCTGTCAAACAACGTTGCCCTGCCCCCCCCCCCTCCCCCCTTTTTTTTTTTTTTTTTCTTTCTTTCTTCATTTACCACCCGTGTCTTTGTTCTAGTAGCCTTTAATTGTTCATAATAAGGATTCTGTGACTTGGCGAGATTTATGGTGTGGCTTTTGTCATGTGACCAAGTAGTATCAAAACTCCAAAACAACACCCTTGAGGCCAAAGAAAACAGAAAATGGATCCCATGGACGAAGACGTCCCTTCCGCTTCACCTCCCTCTGAGACTGTTACTGAACCAGACCAGCAATCATCCACCTCTATAGTACCACCAACTGTCTCTCCAGAAAATCCTCCGCCGCGTCAGTTCCCTCAACATTCCCTCCCGCCACAACGTCCCCCTTTCCAACAACAACCCTACTTCCGCCCTCCCTCCCAGCATCATTACCCTCCACCCGGCAGCGCTCCTTTTGGCGGGCTGCCACCAGGTTTTGCTCCACTACCACCACGTCCATTGTTGCCACCAGGCTGGACCGAACACCGCGCAGCAGGAGGTCAGACTTACTGGTACAACGCTACGACGGGACAGAGCACATGGGAGAGGCCACCGATGCCACCACCGCACCTTCTGGCCCCAGGCGTGATGGGTGGGCCACCCATGATGCGACCGCACGGTGGGTTTGGAGGGGTGCAGATGGGACGAGGGCTTCCGCCGCCGCCGCAGCAGCAGCAGCAGCAGCAGCAGCAGCAAAACAAGGAGAAGAAGAAGGAAAAGGCAAACTCAAAGTGAGTGTCTTTTACTATGATAGCATTCGCTAAGCTTTGAACAGCTGTGTTTATTGATTTATTTATTTATTTTTTATTATCCAGGAAGCCTATCCCCGGCACACAATGGCAGCTCGTCACGACTACGGCCGGCCATGAATTCTTTTTCAATAAGGAGACAAAGCAATCGGTATGGGAGGCACCGGAAGAGGTGGTGGAGCCGCTGCGAAAGATGCGGGAAGAGGAGGCTGCGACGGCGGAAGTGCAGAATAATAAACGCAAGGTTGAAGGTGGTGACGGGGAGGTGGATGGCAAGAGGCAAAAGAGTGAGGATGGGGGCACAGCGGACGGTAGTGCCGGTGCAGAGGGAACAGAGTAAGTAGGCGTAGATTACTCTTTGCGGATCTGGCTGTCACTTGAGTTACGTAGGAACCTTGGCATGCTATATTGAGATTCTGGCTACTGATGGTATATCTGGTGGATTATAAAACAGGTTTACCGAAGACGATATCGCATGGCAACTGCAGTTTTTAGACGATGATGAACGCGGGCGACTGGGAATTGATGACGAAGATGGACGGTTATCGCACGATGGTAGGTCGCGGTCCCCGGAGGCCAAAATCGTGGGCCAAGTCCAGACGCCGGCGAATAAGAATGAAACAGAAATGACAGAAGATGAACGCGTAGAGCAATTTACGGTATGTAAGAAAATGGCACAAATGATTTTTATATATGTTTGGAGATTCGAGTGACGAATCAAGAGAGTTCGCCATCTAACTCGCGCGACTGTAATATTGGTGGCCCAGCAACTTCTAAGAGAAAAGGACATTTCGCCCTTTACGACATGGGAGAAGGAGTTGCCTAAAATCATTGGTGATCACCGATACCCACGTGAGTACACTATACATTTTTGGCTTTGTTTCGATAACGGTCAACGGTAACTATTGTACGCTAATCTGAAACTGACTTTTTTAAATATATATATATATATATATATATATATATATGGTGATCTAATGTAAACCTGGTGTGTAAAATCTACAGTTATCAAATCGCTAAAGCAGCGAAAGGATCTGTTTGACAATTATTGCAGAGTGGTGGCTGCCGAAAAGCGAGCAGAAAAAAGCAAACCGGTACGAGTTCAGCTCGTTGTTTTCGCCATATTGGATAACTTGCAGTGTTATAGCTCAGCTACATAATATATTGGTTCCTATCACTCAAAACCAACAGGCGCCCAATGATCTTTATCAAGAACTTTTAGACACCGAGACGACGCATAGGACACACTGGGACGACTTCAAGCATAAGTTCCGGAAGGACACCCGATTCACGTCAGTATCAGAAACCAAAGAGCGTGAACGGCTATTCCGCGATCACGTGCAGCGGCTCCGTGATCGTCGCGCGGCAGAGGAGAAGCGAATAGAAGAGGAGTACCTGGAGCTGCTGCGAGAGACGCGGGAGATCAAGAAAGACTCGAGTTGGCGCAAGCTGAAGCGGTTATTGGAGGAGGACCCACGATATGAGGCTGTTAGTAGTTCGACAAGAAGGGAAGATCTTTTTAGGGATTATTTGGAGAGTCTGGAAAAGGAAGAGCGGAAGGGGAGGGAAGGAAGCGAGAAGGAAAGGAAAGAGAAGGAGAGGAAGGCAAGGTAAGTCCTTTTCCCCCTAGAACTGACGCGTGAGGCTTCGGAAGATGGAAAAGGCGATGGGCTAATGTTTACCAATATCGATCCTGTGTGACTCACGCCCCACAGAGAGGAAGCCAGTCTCCGTGAACGTGAGCGTCAAGTCCAGCGTGAACGCGCACAACGTAGCCGCGATACTAATTACTCCAAGTCTGCGGCGCAGCGAGAAGAGAGCGTGCTGGCGTTTCAGCTGCTTCTGATTGACACTATTCGCACGCACACGGTGACATGGACGGACAAGCGGGCTGATCTGGAGCGCGATCCGCGCTTCCACTCTACTGGTTTGGACGAGGCCGATCGTCGGCGACTGTTTGACGAGCATGTGGACAAGCTGTACCGCACGCGGGTTGAGCAGTTCCACCGGCTATTGGACGAGCATGTGCAGCTGGACACGACGTGGTTGGAAGTGCTCTCGGTAGCTCGGGATGACCCGCGAGCAACGCGACTGGGGAAGAATGAGGAGGCCCTGGAGAAGATATTTGACGCGTACATGGTAGAGAGGATAAACAAAGCGAAGAGGGAGTTTGAGGAACTATTGAGGGAGAACCAATTTGTAGAGTTTAGGGTCAGGTGGGTGGGAATGGGGGGCGGAGGGGCGGCTGGACCGGGGGAGGTGGAGGAAAGTGAGGATGCGGGGCCCAGAGTGATCCCAAAGTTGGATCTAAAAGAGATTCATGCGGTGCTGAAGGAGGACAAGCGATATCTTGTGATAAGCCATCTTGCGGAAGAACGGGACCGGATGATTGACGAACATCTGCGGGGGCTGGAGCGGCAGAAGCAGAAAGCGTCGGTGCATATTTAGCAAAGGAAGGATTGAGGAACGAACAATAAAAAGGGTTTTAGTTTTTTCGGGAGGCAGTAAATCACGTGCGAAAACCTCGACACGTGCACATTCCGCTGTACACTGTACACACGCGCCTCTTTCTTCGTTTCTTTTGCTTTTGCTTCCTTGCCCTCAACAATGTCCTCTCATTCCCCCGTAACCCTCCCCTGGGAGATTATCCATGCTATCCACAAGCACCTCCACAACGATCATTGCTTCCGCGATCTGCACGCTTGTCTCTTTGTCAGCCATCAATTCTGGTCCTCAAGCCGCCCACTACTCCGTCACACCGCTGTCATTAGGACCCGCCCGCGCTTCCGGCGCTTCCTCGCCACTCTGCGCGACGCTTTGATTCAACCGCCGCTAGCCCTTATTATCAAGGCCCTGGAATTTGACAACATAGGCCTGACCCTCAACGAGCTCGTGGAATTGGGTGCGCTTCTCCCTCACATTGAGCGCATCGAGTTCGACGCCCGCGCATGGTCAAACCTCATCCCCTCTATCGACTTCTTTCTCGTTTGGCCAAACCTCACCACCGTCGGCGATATCAGCCGCCCGCAGGTGCTCGGAGCACTCTGCAATACCCACAGTGTCCGCCTGACAAGCCTCAGCCTCAGCTCCAAGACTATCCAATTCATAAACGACCTGCCTACCTGGGTCCCGAACCTTCGCAGTCTGACTATCCACCATGACTATAGCAAGTATCAGTGGACACTTACCCCGTCCTTTCTCAACCACCTTGAGCATCACTGCCCACTCCTCGAGAGCCTCTGTGTGGCCTTCTGTGCCGTCGAGTCCATCGATCACATCGATTTCGACAACCACGCGCGTAACACCACCCTGCACGAGCTCAGCTTCGCTCCGAGGGAAATCAGTGCTCGTTGGGTTGTCTATTTCGCCTATCGATATCCGGAGCTCCGCAGGTTTAACCTCACGATCCCGCCCTCAGCGCCCACCTGCGGGGACCAAGCCTGGCAGTCGGCCCTAGTCGAAGTGGCCCAGAGATGCCCCCGCCTGGAGCGGTTTCGGTACAGTAATTCGTGGCTCACTCATAATATCGGTCCCAAGGGCCTGTTTTTCGATTACCTGGTCAACGCCGCCTGCGCCATAGGCGTAGAACCAGCCCTGCGTGATCTGCAACTGGCTTACATCCAGTCGTTCAACGATGACGACCTGTTCGGATTGGCGCTTACATTCGGGCCCAGTCTGACTAAACTCGATCTTTCTTCACTTGGGGGATTGACGTCATATGGACTGATGGCTGCCTTGGAACATTGTGAAGCGTTGCATGAGCTGACTATCGGGGGAACGGTTGTGGGCGGGGACGAGTTCGAGTTCATGCCGGAAGTGGTTGTAAGCGCGTGTCCAAAGTTGAGAGTGTTGATCTTGAAGCGGCTGACAATTGTGATGGAAGGGCTGGGTGATGCGGAAGAGATGAAGAAAGGGACAGATATTCAAATGGGTGTATCATCGCAGGTCCGTCCTCCGATGCTCGAGGAACTCTGGCTCCACTCTGTTCGGTTCCCACAGTCATTTTCCGATTTTCTTGCCCGGGCTGAACGTCTACACACGCTCGTCATGAACGATTCTGGGTTGATGCAGGTCATCGACATACCCGAAAACGGCGATGAGGTTGAAGCGGAATTTCCAGTGGGATCTCCAGCAGAAGAGTCTGATGCCGAATCGCTCGAATCAATGAAAGACGGCAGCGACATCATTCAGTTAGCACCTGCACAACGTACCATTTCCCTCCGGCTCCCGGGCCGCGTACTCGAGAGCGTCTCGATCTTGGATCCGTTTGTGGATATCACGTATAAGAGCCGTCAAAAAGATCCTGATGTCCCGGACGAAGAGGAAGTCCAAAATATAGAGGGGCACGTTCGACTGACGCACTACGAGAACGCGGTCGGGCTGAAGTTGGTGGAGACGGAAAGATGCGATGGTGGGGTTGAGAAAGATGAAAATGGTAATTGGGACGAGAACGCGCAGCGCCATTACGTGCAGCGTGGACCGTTGTATCGTGCGCCGCAGAGGGTCATAGGACCGCTGGAAGGGTTGGTAGTGGCATTAGAGTGCAGGCGGGTCCATAGTGTGTCGTTTCAAAAGTATTTATTAAAGGGGAATCCGCTGTAGTGATGTAGATCTGTATCTCTTGTCTTCCTGATGTGCACATACTATATTACGTCATGAGCGAAATGCCACAGCATTCTCTTGAACATTGATGTCTGCATAGGCATGGTTATTCTTTTATTTGTCACATAGGCTAACATGCAATAGGAGACGTTAACTTTGTATTCCTCAGCTATTTGAATAATAATTATTAATATTTAATACTATTATTCAAGTAAAAAAAAAAAAAAAAAAAAAAAAAAAAAAAAAAAAAAAAAAAAAAAAAAAAAAAAAAAAAAAAGGCATGCAGATCTAGGCAAGCAGTATGTTAGATTCACATGACGTGGTGTGTAGATTTCCACACCCGATTTGAGATGGCTGTTGATGTAAACGTAATAGTCGATGAGTCCGTTTGTGCCTATATTGGACCAATATAGAAAACAGCAAGGATCCTTCTGGACCTTCAAAAATCCAAGATTTGGTTTTTTTCATTCTCATAGCTTTTAAAAGAGGTTGAGTCAGATACGTCACGAATCGAGGAGCAGCGAGTGGCTTATCTTTGTGAGCGACAGAGATGCTCAGCAATGTAAATTCTTCTATGTCATGCAAATAGGGTCTTATTTTTTTGGATGGCCTTATTTTTAAGTGAAAAATGCATTTTTCAACCTTTCTGAAAATGCGGACGGGTTTTATTTTCGTCAATGAATGGGGTCACATTCTCGGGAAGAAAAAAAGAGGCATGTATTTATAGAGCTAGTGAATCGGCTGCGAGCCTCACCGATACTGATGTCAAGTGCTTGGAAAGGATTTCGCGATTAGAGTCAATGAGATCCATAATATCCCTCAAGTAATCCCAGTCGCTTTAACAAAACAAATTAAATAATTAGTTTCGTCATGATTCATAAACCATAAATATGAGATATATAAGAAGAAGGTACACTGAAATCAAGAATACGATCGCACATGTCTGTGCCAATCTTTGTAAATATATATCTAACTTGGAGGCTAGAACCACGGCTTTTTGGGTTCTAATCAGCTTGTGTACGCGAGCACCATCATCTACAGTAATCAAGTAAAAAGTATTAGAAGCAATTGGAAAAGGGGCTAAATAAAATATTAAAAGAATACATACATGCTCCAGCATTATTCCATTGCGGGTTGTTGGTAGTCAATGTTTTTTTTTTCCAGAGATCAATTTTTCCCGTAGTATGATGCATTCCTCATGTAAAGCACGAGATTCTATAGCTGATATTTTGAGAATGTATGATTTCGCATCACTGCAAGAAAGTTAAAACCATGTCAGAGGACATGAAAAGTGGAAAATATATATGATAAATGTGAGCTCGATGCAAGTATTAAATATGTTATTTGCTTCTTCGTTTTGACCACCCGCCCGACAAACAGCCAGTTTCCTGGGCTTTGACAGTTGGTATCTGAAGAGAATATAAGCTCCAGTTATAACTATTTTTGCCAACAATAATAATAATAATGTAGAGATACATTACTTGCATCAGGAAAATATTTTCAGTTCATAGTCTATGACTAGCATCTGTGCTTGCAGGCTGTTCTGGGCTGTTCATCATTTTGCAATACTGTTCTTGGACTGTTTGAACATTGTTTGTATACTGTTCTAGCAAGTTTATAAAAAAAACAATTTGTAGTCTATGACTAGCATCCTTGTAGCTATTTTGTTCATAGCTCTTAGTAATACTGTTTGCAAACTATTTAAAATGTTTTCCTGATGTGGTCTTGGGTATATAACCATTTTAAAACAGCTTCTTCTTCCAGGTTCCCTACATCAAAGTCTACAACTTGAGAAAATTCCCGCGATATAGTCTCAAACACCGATAGCATCGCAACTAGAGGTAAGTATAAATCAGTATATATTCCAAATGGTGTCCCAGGTTATGCGTGACGTCATAATTATTTGGACGCGCAAAGTTCGTTCTTCCTTCAGATCTCATACGTCTTTTTTATTTATTTATTTGTAGAGATGCCTTTTAACTTCATTCTGCGCTAACTTTTTGTCTTCCCCTTTCTTATTAGCCCTTCACCTTCTACCCGTCCTCCAGCTCCCAACATTCATTCGTTCGTCAATTGGCAAGTTATCAATAGAGGTTTGGCTCAAAAGGATTGCCTCTAGGTATAAAGCCCTTTTCCTGGGTGTGTACTGCCACAGATGCGGGATCGGCCTTACCCCTTGACACCTCTGTCGATGCTTTTTAAAGTATGCTTTTTAAAGTACGCTTTTTAAAGTACGTGGAAGGAAACGTGTCCCTTGAAGGCCATGGTGCTTTGTCTTTGTGCGCGAAAGCTATCACCTGACATTATGGTCAACAAGATTTTCTCCAGTGAATCAGACGAGTCTAGGTGGTAATGCTGGACTTTCGGGGAAGGCTATTGCACCCGAATACGATCACTGGCAGCGAGATCGCCGAAGTTGACGACGGATGATATAGATGACCTAAACAATATATCCAGGTTTGTTTTTGTTTTTTTATTTTCATTTACTTTTTGTATCATTCTGACGGTATCTGACCTTTTTTTTTTTTTTTTTTTTTTTCTACCAACTTGCCCAAGCACGGGTGAGGGATATCAATATTCAAAATTAAAAACACGCTGGTCGGTATGCTCGTCAAATTCGCAGTTACTACTGCCAATTCAGTTTGGACAGCGAAGCCTTTCTGGAATACCAAACTCCAGAGAGGCCCGTTGGCGCCATCAGGTGTAGCAACTCTTGTTACTGAGAGTGTTCCCTGTTGACTGGTAGTAGAAAGACGAGTAGTGATTGACTAGCTATGGGTACGTGCTGCTATTCGGTTACATATCTCCCTCCAAATTAAACTAGTACCAGTGTAATCTGTAAAGCAGCCGCAGTTAATACTGCGTGCTGCTATATTCTGGCTGCACATACTCCCTGTCTCTTGCTTTCTTTCCACTTTTTCGTTTTCCCCTTTCTCTATCTTCCCCCGTTTTCTCTACATTCTTGATAACACATAGGTTCTGTATCGTTGTCAGATTGCTACGTAAAGTGGTTACAGAATAAAAATAAGATAGTGGAATTGGGGTTACCAGATAGAAATAAGAGAGATAGTCAGGCCCATTCCAACGCTTCTACTCGAATGTATTGTATTCGAACCAGAAATAAATCATTGTTTCGCAAAAGGCCACCAACGCCGCCACGCTACAAGGCCACTTTTTCAACGGGAGGGATATTTATCTATTTTTGGCTTAATAGACTCCAAAAACCTCTCCTTTTTTAAAAAAAAAAAAATCAAAAATCAAAAATCAAAAATCAAAAATCAAAAATCAAACAATCCAAATATAATTAATTAGTAAACGGGACCAGACAACACGCCCAACACGTTCAACACACACACAATGGCCAATATACACATCCTTGTCTATAATAGTATTAAGATTAATATAAAACTGTAAATAAAAGTTTAAGATTTAGTATAATTTATTATTCGATATAACATTCGCTCATGACATAATTTACAACGTCGGGTCGAAGTTTCTCATGATCATAGATAATTAATTATTGTTTCTCATGATCATAGATAATTATTTAAAAGGCTACTGGAATACCCTTTTAAATTTTAGAGCCGATTCCCAGATAGATAGCTGACGTCTTTTGCGACTGCTTAAAAGACAAGCCTTTTGATCGTTGACAAAATAAAAAAAGAAATGGCCTCCTCGAAGAAACTGCTCGAGATTGTTGGCGACTACGTAGAGGGTAAACTTTATTTTTGTTTGTTGTTTGTATGTCGATGAATACCTTGCCGGCTCCTACACACCTCTGCGTACACTCTCATAATGCAATATCGACTATTGTATTCAGATTATGAACTGTATGCTCCAATCCAGGCACTAGAAGTAAGAACATGATTCTAGCAAATACGTAGTGATAGTGGTGATAATCTGTCTCGAGGTCCCGTTAATGACAATCCAATATCTCGCCTGCGACCTAATAAATGAACGGCAGATGCTTGGCTACGAAGTTCACGTTGTGTGCCCCGATAGAAAAGCTGGGGATGTGGTAAGTTCTTTGCTCTACTTTTTTTTTTTTTTTTTTTTTTTTTTTTTTGTGACAACACTTGCTCTCTTTTTCTCGTAAATTTAATGGACGAATATCTACAAAACCTTTTCAGATCCAAACGGCCATACACGAAATAATTGATGGCCAGCAAACATACAGCGAGCGAGCCGGTACACTTTTTTTTCTTTGCTTAGTCAACAAAATGTTATTTTGAAAAGATTTCATTACCTTACCAGTTCGCTCATTTCACCTTTTTCCATCTACAGGTCACAAGTTTACCGTAAATTACTCGTGGAGTGACATCAAGGTCGACAACTACGAAGGCTTGATCGTGCCAGGCGGCCGTTGCCCCGAGTATTTGAGGTATAACAAAGATGTTTTGAAACTGGTAAGTTGTGTTATGTTGCCATCTTGGGCATCTCTGCTGTATGTGACTAAGTTCAGCGTTCTCGAAACCTCGATGGTTTAGTTATATCCACCATGAATGGTGATTCAATTCCTTCGCCAACACTAGGTCGGCGAATTTTTCACCAAGGACAAGCCCGTCGCCGCAATCTGCCACGGTCTTCAGATCCTTGCTGCGGCTGGTGTGCTGAAAGGCCGCAGCGTGTCGTGCGTGAGTAGCTTTTTCTATGACAGTGGCGTTTGCCAGTGCTTTATACATTTGGGGCGGCATTGAGCTAACATCAATGTTCAACGACATGTCCGTCAACACGAAATCAGTTCCCCATGTGCGAGCTGGATATCAAGGCCGGCGGTGGCAATTACGTTGAGTATGAAGCATTCAGTAAGAATGCATATGTTGATGGCAAGCTGGTCACCGCCCCCGCCTATCCGGCCATTGGCGTGTGGCTACGGGAATTTATCAAGGTCCTCGGCGTAAAGGTCCAGATCTGAAGGGAGAATAGTTGTTTGGTATTGAGTATCGTACGTATTTTCAATATCAGCATAGGAGATGGTCGATTCACTGAACATGACCTTTATATGTCCCCCCTAAAAATAAAATAAAATAAAATAAAATAAAATAAAATAAAATAAAATAATAATAAAATAAATAATATAATAAATAAAATAATAAAAATAAATAAATTGGTTTTCAATAAAATGCCTCAAGTGCAAAAAGAAGTCACGATTTCCATCAAGGAAAAGACGTGTTCCCCAGCCACCTCTTTTCCCCCAGCACACATCATGGCCGACAACCCCGATACTCCAAAGAAGCAAACTGGACGCCCACGGAAAGGAAGACCAGTAAAAAGCGCCTCGTCCGATCTAAACCCCTCCACTTCCTCCGACAATCCATCTTCCGCGTCCACAATGAACCCAGTCCTGAAGACCGAAGCCAACCGGACCCTTGGTTCGCTTCATGCCGAACCTCCACCCACCGGAAGACTTGGCTCCGTCAAATCGGCGGGCACTACCTTGGGTGGGACACAGAAGGTCGAAATCTTCTTTGGGGCGGCAATTGGTTGCTACAACAGCGTCCGCTGACAAGGACTTCAAACCCTACTCTAGATGAAGTTCAAACCTACCATCCCAACAAAACGAAACAAGAAGGAAGGGTAGGCAATAGCCTCTATTTAAAATAGTGTTATTTCACTGTAAAAAAAAAAAACAGTGTTATTCACTGTAAAAATATCTCATTTTTGCCATCATTTTCAGTGCGCCGTCCCTACTGGAAGATGCCATGTCCAAGGTGAAAGAAGAAAAGGCCGGCAAAGCTGATAGCGGGAGGGGTCGTGGGCGTGGGCGAGGGCGAGGGCGCGGTAAGTGGTAGCGCTGTGGCACAGTGGTTTAAACTCTACCATGTTTCCGTTGGTGTTTATAGGCAATTGACTCAATTGCTGAAACCAGGCCGCGGTGAAGATGTGGAAGCAGTTGCATCCGGTCCCTTCTCTCTTGGACCAGCTGCATTCGGCTCCTCCGCGAGAGCTCGTTTCGGTGGTGGAGGTAGCGGTGCTGGTGCCGGTGCCGGCCCCGGTGGCACAGCCTCAGCCGCGCGTTCCACAACGGGCTCCAGTGCAATCACCGGTGGCAGTGATCCGTTCATGGACATAGATGGAGAGAGCGAGGACATGAAGTTCGGTGATGGTACCAACCCATGGGCTCCTGTATCGTTGCCAAACATGCCAACGGAAGGGAAGCGGGATGCGGCGCATGTCAAGAAAGAGAAAGGAAAAGGGATTACAAACAGACGGACTAAGGTGCAGGATGAGATAGTGACCGACGAGATTAAGGGTAAGCCGAAACTCGTGGGATTGAGTTTATTATATTAATATTAGTTTTAGATTGTATTATTTTAATAGGCAATCTTTATTTCAGTGAAACCTGAACTAAAAGATGATCTGGACGCGGATATGTCCTCGCCGGAAGACACCACTGTAGCAAACAACAAGGCTGACATCGAATTGCCTGGAGACGACTTCTTGTGGGATCAAACTGTAAGTTAGGATGTATACAAGTTTTGATTTTATTATGTGATCAGGAATTTTATCATGCCGTAGAAATATCTATAGTCTGGGGAAATGAAGGTATCATTCCACGAAATATACTCTAAAATCGCTGTTCCTGCTTTAACTCTGCCTTGCCTTCAGCAAACACGCGGCCACGCTTCCGAAGATAGTCTCCTTTTTTTCCAGTTTCCTGTCGTTCTCCCGCGCTTCGAGAACCCTCCAGAGTCCATGAATGTCGAGCCCGGCGAGAAGGCCGAAAGTTCCGCGACTGCCGCAAAAGACACCGCTGTCAAATCGGAGTCCGCTGCCGCTGTTTCTGTCACTGCGTCATCTCCCATGTTGCTCTCATCACACTCCAAACCCACCGGTACGGCCATAGCCACTCCTGGCGGGGCCGTCAAGCAGGAAGAGGGCAAGGGGAAGGGGAAGGCCGTAGCGACGACTGTGATTAAGATTGAGGATGGAATCGGGACAGCGGCCGAGGAAAAGGCAGGGGAAGCAGATGTTGAAGGGTGTGTCGGAAAGTTGATAGTTTATAAGTCAGGGAAAGTGAAGATGAGGATGGGCGATCTGCTGTTAGATGTGAGTGTACGACCGTCTGCTTTTCATCAGAGCGGAGTGATACGTTGGTTCTCTGACCGTATTCCAATACCATTAAACCTTGTAGGTCCACTTGGGCTCAGACTGCTCGTTCCTGCAGAACGTGGTGGCGGTGGATGCACAAAACAAGCAGGCGTTTGTGATGGGGACGATTGCAAAGCGGTTCGTATGCGTACCGGATATCGGCTCGTTGCTAAAGTAAAATGCAGTCCCAACGGCAAATTGGTTCGACCACGTGACAAGAAATTGAAAGAAAAAGCCACTTGCACCTTCTTGCAAAAAAAAAAAAATAAATAAAATGAGCGCAACCGCCATCAAAGTCAATCCCGTCTCCATCAAGAACAAAATCAAGCGTGAGGACATCCATCATCGCGTAAAAGTTGAGAAGGCGAAAGCCAAGCGTGTACGACGGCAGCAATTAAAGAAGGAAGAGGAAGAAGACCCGGAAAAGAAGGAGGAGCGCCTCAAGAAGAATGTACCCAAGACGCTGGAGAACACTCGCGAGTTCGATGAGACCATTGTGCAAGAGGACAACGAGGTTGCTGAAGATGAAGCAACTGATGAGTTTGCAAAATACTTTGGCGGACAGGCGCCTAAGATCCTCATTACAACGAGCAAGTGTCCGAGTGCGGTATATAACTTTCGCTTCTGCTTCGCCTGCAAGATTAAACCGCATTTTGCTTTTCGATTTCATCCTCACCGAAATCTCTGCAATTATATATGAAAATCTAGACGAGCTACGATTTCGCAGCAGAGCTACTGTCCATCTTCCCCAACGCCGAGTTTGTCAAGCGAACAGCACAGTTCGAAATTAAACAGATCGTCCAGTTCTGCAAGAATCGGGAATTCACCGATATTGTAATTGTGAACGAGGACAAGAAGCAGCCAAGTATGTTTGTTATATCGTATAAAATAGCTTATCCGAATTATCTTAACCTTGAACTATCCTTCCTCATGATCCTGTCATGCTCAGATGCCATTACAATGATACACTTGCCCGATGGTCCGACGGCATACTTCAAATTGTCCAGTATCACTTTGAGCAAAGATATTCAGGTGGCTACATAATACATTCCTACCCACTTCTACGAGTCTTTCCAATTCTTAAATTGCTCACTGATTAACCTTGCCATACTTTTTTAAGGGGCATGGCCGCACCTCTTCACACAAACCCGAGCTAATCCTTAATAATTTCAACACTCGGCTTGGTCACACGGTGGGTCGCATGTTCACGGCGCTCTTCCCGCATGTGCCAGAATTCCAGGGACGACAGGTGTGCACATTTCACAACCAGCGCGATTTTATTTTCTTTCGCCGTCATCGGTACGTATTCAAGGACACGAACAAGGTGGGCCTGCAGGAGCTTGGCCCAAAGTTCACCCTCAAGCTTAAGTGGCTACAAAAAGGCACCCTGGACCGGCAGGGCGAGTACGAGTGGGTGTTTAAACCTGAGATGGAGACCAGTAGAAGAAGGTTTTTCTTGTAAAATTACAGAACAGTTTTTTTTTTTTTTTTTCCTG
>RBNK01000456.1:0-25630 GCA_003990785.1 Endogone sp. FLAS-F59071 | reverse complement strand
AAAAAAAAAAAAAAAAAAAATTAAAACCATCAACGCCCATCCCACTTTCCCACTTCCCAAAGACAAGTATAAAAGAAACCACATTCAGCACTAGGGGGTTAACAAGTGTCTGCTCTTACACAGAAAACAAAAGGTAGCATTAATAAAAAGTAAAAAAAAAAAAAAAAAAAAAAAAAAAAAAAAAAAACAAAAAAAAAAAAAAAAAAAAAAAAAAAAAAAAAAAAAAAAAAAAAAAAAAAAAAAAAAAAAAAGCGTGCTTGCACCGGCACACTAAATAACGGGCAAGTGCTTAGGCACTCTAAAAACTTACAAAATGGTGCCTGGAATGCACCTTAAAAACTTACAAAATAGTACCTGGAAGGTACTCTAAAAACTTACAAAAAATAGTGCCTAGAAAGCATCTTAAAAACTTATAAAATAATGCCTAGAAGGCACTCTAAAAACTTACAAAATGATACTACATATATAGTGCTGGGTTGGTAAGGGTCAGTGGATACTTTAAATATACAGCTGGATTATAATAACAGAATATAAATAATTTAACTAAAAAGTATTTAAAATATATACTATTTAGTTGTATCATTTTTATTCTAATATTACACTATAAAATTTATTTTTACATACACATGTAACTCCCAGGATTATTATATAATTGCATAGCTCTATAAAAGTCGTTTTCTATCTTAACCTCTACATTTTCAGATATTTGAGCTTGAATTCTCTACTCCATTTCTTTTTCTTTTATTTCTATAATATTATTTACTCTTATATGCCTGGTTATTTATTCTATCATTTTATATTATCATTCTGTATAAATAGCTTAACATTTTGCTTTAATAAAAAACTAGTTGTTATTGTTGTTTTATCATCAATCATATGCATAAAAGTCTCAGAATAGCTCTGAAACAATTTAGATCAACATTCTCATTCTTGTCATCTTGTTTAATATCTATTTTTTTATTACTCATTATAGCAAGCTATATTAGAAAAATGGTTAATTAATTTACAAACTATTTTACTAAGAGCTGCAAACTATTTTACTAAGAGCTATGAACAAAATAGCTACAGATATGGATACTAGTCATAGACTACAAACTATTATTGGTGAATAGCTATAAACTACCCTAGAACTCTACTAGAATAATATTGTAAATCTTAAACATCTCTAGAATAATATTGTGAACTATGAACTAGCTAGAATAGTCTGCGAACAGCCTGTGAACAGTCTGCAAACAGCCTATGAATATGGATACTAGTTATAGACTACAAACTGAAAATAGTTTCCTAATATAGTAGAGAACTTATAGTATTTTTATATTTGTTTTTATTTGATATTGCAATATATTTTTTATAAAAAAGAATAAAATAATGAAAAAAAGAAAAATTAAAATATATTAAAATAATAATAAAAAATAGATAGTTAACTTTTTAAATAATATATATTAAATATTTATTTCTTTAAATTAAAACTAATATTATAAATATTTCTTTATTATTTAGTAGTATTTTTAGAATATTAAGAGAAAGTATTTTATAAATAAGATTGAAGATATTATAAAGATATTATAAAAATAAAAAATAAAAGTATTATAGAAATGAAGTTAGTTAAGGCTAAGATATTATAAAGTATAGTTAGCTCTATCAGAAAATATTTTAGTTTATAAATAGTATTACTTTATTTATAAATAGTATTGTGATGGTCAACTCTAAACTTTTCTAATTTTCATAGATTTGCTACTATACCTAATTTGGAGTTACTGTAACCTTCTGTATACTTCTATTTTTAGTTATTTCATATATTTAAGCTCTATAAACTTTTTATTATTATAATGAACTTTTTGTTATTATAATAAACTTTTTACTATTATCACATACTTTATAATGATTGAATTATATTTTTATAGTAAAGTCTTTCTTATTTATTTCTTAGTCTTTCAAATCTGTATAAATTATCAAGAAACTATTTTCAGTTCATAGTCTATAACTAGTATCTATACTTATAGGCTATTCATAGGCTATTTGCAAGCTGTTCTAGCCAGTTTATAGTTTACAATATTGTTCTAGCAGAGTTCTAGAGTAGTTTACAGCTGTTCACAGCTGTTTGCTAATAATAGTTTGTAGTCTATAACTAGCATTTGTATTCATAGCTATTTTGTTCATAGCTCTTAGTAAAATAGTTTGCAGCTTTTAGTAAAATAGTTTATGGATTAATTAACTATTTTTCTAATATTATATAGTTAATAATTATACCCATTTAAACTGGCAAAGCAGTAGAAGTAACAAGCCTCGAAGAAATGGCTAGAGGAGATAAAGAATTTGGATCAATTGAAGTTAATATTGCAAAAATCATAATGGATCTCAAGTATACATCCAAGACAGCAAATAAGAAAGCCTATATATTTGGAGAACAACTTGGCAAAGAGGAAAAGAAGAAACTGAAATCACTTATCAATAAATACCTCAATATCTTTATAATAACCTTTAAGAAAATTAACTTAAAACTACTAAAGTACTTCTATCATTTCAATATCCAAGAATATCTACCAATCAAATGTATACTATACTGAACACCACCTATATATATTGAATAATAATAAAAAAAAATTGATGATATAGTCAAAGAAGGAATGATTGCTAAAATAAACAGTCTATAGAGATTTCCAAATATTATTATACTAAAGAAAGAACTAGAAGCCAAAACCTTTGCTCCAAGAATATATACTGATTTCAGAAAACTTAACAATATTACTAAAAGAGATATCTTCTTAATAACAAGGATTAATGATACCTTTTCAAAAATACTGATCCATACAAGTCTCTACACTACTCTTGATATAACTAGCAGATATTATCAGATAGGACTTGATGAAGAATTGCAAAAAATTACCTCTTTTGTAATACTGTAAGACCATTGGAAATATTTATAAATACCATTTGGACTCAAGAATATACTAGCAAGCTTCCAGAAAATAATGACTAAGATATTCAGAGACCTCATTGAAAAAACACTATTAGTTTATATTGATAACATTATGATATTTATAGTAATATTTCTAGATTATATCAAGATACTATATAAAGTCTTCAACTAAATTAGAACTGAAGGTCTTTATTTGAAATCAAAGAAGTATATATTTACTATCAAAAAAGTTATAATACTTGAATATATTATCAACAAGGAAGGAATTCAAACTGATCTAGTTAAGGTAGAAGCTATTACCAAATTCAAACAACCTATGAATTGAAAAATACATACCTTTTTAGAACTAGTCTTATACTACTACTAGTATATTTGAAATTTTACAAGTTTAGCCAAACTATTATATACAACTCTAATGAAAAGCTATAACTGGATGGAAATTGATGAAAAATAGAATAAATCAAAGTAAGAGGCACTTAATGCATTAAAGAAGGCTTTAGCAACTATACTAGTCCTAGCAAAACCAAATTGGATAAGGCTTTTCAAGTTATATATAGATGTAAGTGCAATCAGAGTAGATATAATCCTTTCATAAGATAATATCAAAGACCTGAAATAAGTGATCTGTTATATAAGCTGAGGAATGCATAGAGCTGAGAAAATTATAAATCAATCAAATTGGAGTGCCTTATAATCATATAAGCTATCAAGTAGTTTAGATATTATCTTATTAGATAATACTTTAAAGTTATCATAGACCATTTGGTGCTCAAATAGTTATTCAATAAACCTGATCCAAGTAGAATATATGTATATTAAATTATAATACTTCAAGAATATGATTTTATGGTAAAATTCAAAAAAGGAAAGATGAATCAAAACACCAATATACTTAGCAGAATGCTATTAGATATTTAAGATAGGGTGTAAGAATGAATGCAATACTGTACTATGATTTGGTAATTTGGTTAATAAGAAGAGAAATTAGAGAAAACATAGAGAATTAAATGAAAAATATTTTATTAACTACAGGAAGATAGTACAAAATTTAAAATAATTTATTATATTATAAAAAGAAGTGATGTATTATTTTAGTAATTCAAGAGAAGGATATATCAAACATTTTATCATTAGCATGTAATTATCTGTTATCTGGATATGTAGACTAGGACAATATCTTATATTGACTTAGAAATTCAGTATAGTAGTCTGGAATATAAGATGATATAACCAATTTTGTATAGAATTACAATATATGCTAAAAAAGAGTAAAGCAAAAGACATACTCTAAGCTGCTTCTGCAACTATTAAGGCTGAGCTATTTTCATATATTGGAATAGATGTTATAGGACCCATATCAGTAATATTAATAAGAAAAAGATATATTATTTTGGCAGTCAATTTCTTTACAAAATATCTAGAGACAATAGTAGTTGAAGATATAGATGCACAGACAGTAGCTAAGTTTCTACATATTGATATTATCTGTAGATATAAAGTACTAAAGGAAATAACCAGTAACCAAGGCATAGAGTTTCTAAATAAGCTGATCAGAGAACTCAAGCAAACTTACTATATCAAGTACATCTAAACAATATTATACTATCTACAAGAAAATAGTTAAATCAAGTATACTAACCAGATAGTTAAGAATATTCTGGCAAAGATTATTGATCAAAAGATATCATAAGACTATTATCTTGATAGCACCCTTTTTACAGTCTGAACTATTTATCAAATATCAACAAAGTTCAGCCCTTTTAAGCTTGTATATAAAAGATTGTCTAACTGAGAGTTTTACTACCTAGAAAAAGATATTGGAATGTATAACAATTATTTATAGACTTATATCATATGAGATATTAGCAAATTACAATTAATTTGAAAGAAAGTATCTGTATTTATTAATAAAGTATAGAAAAGATAATAGATAAATCAAAACAAAAAAGTAAATGCAACTTCTTTACATATTGAAGATCAAGTTCTTATATATTAGAATATCATAGAATTATCATAGTTGGCCAAACTATAACCAAAATAGAAAGAATCATACTATATATAAGCTATAAAAGAAAGTACAATTTGGCTTAGAAGACTCAATAGTTCCATTCTCTCTATCTTAGTTTACTGAAGTAAAATTAAGGTCTACTATGTCTAACAAGCAAAACTTAAAGAAGAATATAGAAAGAGCTATGAAGGAAGCATTGACAAGAGTCTGAGACTATCAACTGAACACTCTTTAATTAAGAGAAAGACTTTAAAAGACTTCTATTACTTAGCCAACAGTATCATGAATAGTTATATATTAAAATTATATAACTAATACTATAATCTAATTCTACTAAGGATGAGTCTGCAGCCTATACTACAAAACTAAAAAATAAGAGGTAGTATTATCCAAGACTAAAAAGGATATTATTGACAAGACTTATGTACTTTTCCTTGGATACAAATAGATTCTCTCTAAGTTCTATAGAAAAACTACTGATATATATCAGGAAATTATTTTCAGTTTGTAGTCTATGACTAGTATCCATGCTTGTAGGCTGTTCACAGGCTGTTTGCAGGCTGTTCTAGTCAGTTCATAGTTCATATCAAAAAAATGATTAATTAATTCATGAACTATTTTATTAAGAGCTATAAACTATTTTACTAAGAGCTATAAACAAAATAGCTATAAACATAGATACTAGTCATAGATTATGAACTATTATTAGCAAACAGCTGTGAATAGCTATGAACTACTCTAGAACTCCACTAGAATAATATTATGAACTACAAACTGGCTAGAACAGCCTACAAACAGCCTGTGAATAGCCTATAAGCATGAATGCTAGTTATAGACTATAAACTGAAAATAGTTTCCTAATACACAATATTGTTCTAGAGGTGTTTATAGTTCATAATATTATTTTAGCAAAGTTCTAGAGTAGTTCGCCATTGTTTACTAATAATAGTTTATAGTTTATAACTAGCATCTGTGTCCATGGCTATTTTATTTATAGCTCTTAGTAAAATAGTTTGCAGCTTTTAGTAAAATAGTTCATAAATTAATTAACCATTTTTCTGATATATACAAGTTAACTTTTGCTGAAATTATATAGATCTGACAGATTATTAAAGAAGAGATTATTTTATTATCTTTTAGTTTTAAGGGTAAAATCTTTCTAGTTAAGTCCTCAGATATGATAGTCAACTCTAAACTTTTCTAATTTTTACAGATTTGCCACTATACCTGATTTGGAGTTACTATGACCTTCTATATATTTTAGTTATTTTTATATATTTAAGCTTTATAAACTTTTGGTTATTGTGATGAACTTTTTATTATTATAATAAACTTTTTACTATTATTACATACTTTGTAATGATTGGATTATATTTTCATAGCAAAGTCTTTTTTATTTATTTCTTAGTCTTTAAAATCTATATAAATACTCTCTCTATTTCTATCTAAATAAATCAGTTTACATAGAGTCTTAGAATATCTCAATATCAGTCATAGTAAAGTCTGAATAAGTATAGTATATAGCTAGTAGTAAGAATATGCAAATGGAGATATCATATCTGACATTCTGAGTATTCTCAATGAATATATATAGAATAAATGATTATTAGTACAATTGTAACAGTATTTATTAAGATCTGTAAACAATAACTATAAGCATAAATACTAGTTATATATAAACTATAAACTATTTTTAATAAATACTTTACAAACTTACTTACAAACTATTATAATAGCTGATCCCCAAATTGCCTGATTTTTATAAATTTATCATTATGCTCAATTTGGAGTTACTATGACCTTTCATCCCCTTCCATTTTTAGTCATTGATAACTTTTATTTCTGCTTGATGACTTTTATTTCTGCTTGATAACTTTTATTTCTACTTAATGACTTTTATTTCTGCTTGATGACTTTTATTTTTGCAAAATACTACTATTAGAGTCATTATATATTCTATGTACATAATGATTAGATTATATTTTTATAGTAAAGTCCTTTCTTATTTGTTCTTTTAATTCTTTCAAATTAGTATAAATACTCTTTCTATTTTTATTTAAATAAATCAGTTTGTACAGAGTCTTGAAATATCTTAATATCAGTTATAGTAAAGCCTAAATAAGTTACAGTATGGATAGTTATTAGTGTGACGGCCGACCCTCAACTTGACTGATTTTCACGAATTCTGTACTACGCTTGATTTAGGAGTTACCATAACATTCTGTGCCCTTTCATTTTTAGTTAGTGTCATTTTTAGCGAGCGATCTCGCCACCAGCGACGAACGTAGTTTTTAGTGACCAATCTCATTTTTATCGACGAAATATTATTCACAGTTATCGAGTCATACTTATAGCGAAGTCTTTATTATTTTGTTCATTCAGTTCTATCAATTTTGTATAAATACCCCCTCTATTTCTATCCAAATAAATCAGTTTGCACAGAGTCTTGGAATATCTCAATATCAGTCGTAGTAAAGCCTGAAGAGCACAGCATGAAGCTGTAGTAAGGATACGCAAAGGGAGATATCGTGTCTGACACTCTGAGCATTCTCACTTGGTATATATGAATGAACGACCGGTTTTTAGTACATTTGTCACATCTTGGTGCCGACTGGCAGGAGAGTTATTGAAAGACTGACTCTTACATCCTCATTTAAGCAGGACCGAACTACCCCTTCAAGTAATGACAGTGCACCCATAGCGGAAGACAGCATCGTTCAAAACAGATCATCGAAGGACACCCCTGCTTTTTATACGAAGAAGATCACCAAACAGTTCCGGCTCCGAGGAAGAAGAATTCATTACACCCGACCCTTCTGACGGCGATTATAGCAAAACAAGAGAATCCATCGCCTCCCTTACAGTATATGACGGGCTTTCATTAGACGACGAACCAGCTATCGATTTTGGTGACGACCTACAAGCATTATTTTATGAATCATCTGACGACGAAACAGACGATGAACCAGAAAACAACACATATGAAATAACAGAAAGACCACCAACCTTCACTGGTTACGTACCAGCTGAATCAGTAATCAAGTTCATCGAAGATTTGCAGATCTACAATGCGATCCGACAGTTCAACAACGTTGCAAAAGTAAATGTCCTAGAAGCAGTTTTACGAGGGCCTGCCAAGATCGCATATGATGCCGCAATACTCGCTATGGCAGCAAATAGAGGATTTAATAGAGGAGCAGGAGGAGCAAATGCAGAAGCCGATGCCTTAGTAACCTTTACCAATGCCATCGCATGGTTAAGAGCAACCTATCATACCGCCGACATATAGCAAAGCATGAAGGATCAACTCGCATCAATGTATCAAGGGATGAACGAAAGCCCTCTCACCTTCCACACGAAGATACGACACGCGGTAGACCTAGCTGAGTATCCGGCAGCCAACCAGGACCTCATCATAGAGCAATCCTTTATGAATGGACTTCATCGAAAAATCGCACTCCAAGTACGCTCCAGCCCGGTTGGACTAAATTATGCACAAAAAGTAGATTATGCGCAGAGATATTGGGCTGCACGAAACCCAGGTCAAGACATAATGCAGCAGATCTTACCAAACAACCTTCAAGAAACATGTACCATACCAGCGGTTGTACCTACCATCGCACCAGCAACAGTCAACTGGGGAGCGGTCTTATGAAAGGACCCAGCCATAGACGATCTTATTAAACAGATGAGCAAGATGACTGCGCATATATCGGACCTTAAAAAGCAGATTGATGTACAGCAGCCGGTCCAATGATTTATGGCAAACCCAACCCCTGCAACAGGATCAAATGCGTATCCGATTGGCAATTTAAGGTGCTTCAGGTGTAACCAAGATGGGCATACATCGAGGGACTGCACTCAACCTGACATAAGAATATGCAAGAGATGTGGAGAAAAAGGGCACTACGCTGCAAGATGCATGACGGAAACAAGCCGAATTGCCCAATCAAGAAGCCAAGGATGAACCCAGATAAACGTTGTCACCTTCGAAGAAGAAGATTTCGATAGCGAAGATGAGTATAGCCAAATAGAAGTATTCCCGGCTACACAAGAAAAACAAAAACCCGGATGTCCCAAGAAAGCAGGATCACCTTATACAACGAAAACTCCACGGGTAGCACAACGAGCCCAAGAGCGAGAATTCGATAGTGACGAACAAGATGAGCTCTTCGAAGAAGAAGTGAATCGAATTATCCGAGAAGACACACCGATGTCTGAAGCACTCGCGAGTGAAGGAAACAAGGAACGTAAACTGTGAAAATCCAAGAAATACGGCTTAGACATATAGAAAGAAATGGAGGACATGACCATCCCGGTCAAAATAGGACAACTCGCCAAATTTCCTACCTTCCGACAGCAAATCCGAAAAGGAATAAGTGATGCACAACCCGGTTATGAAGTAGTAGAAATCAATGCAACGCAACAATCGGAGGACGACGAACCGCAAAACTCATCGGCATACTCGCAATGTCAAATTGAGGAAATTATGATGCCATGCATTATCGACACAGGCACTGGTGGGTGCATTATTAGCAAGACGATGCTCGACCGACTCGGGTGGCAGATCAAAAAAGCCACAACCATGACAATCGTAGTAGCTGACGGACATGTTGCAACACCACTCGGCAAGGTGCACGAATTACCAATCCGCTTCGGTAAACTTATCATTCCAGTATCAGCAATGGTAGTCGACACCACATCCTACGACCTGGTCATCGGAAACAACTGGTTAAAGAAAGTACGAGCAGTAATCAACCTCGATGCATGCAAAATGCGAATCACCTGGAAAGGACGACGTTACGAAATACCCATCGACTTAGAAAGAGGAGTCCGCCCGCAAATGATAGAAAGTGATGATGAGGACGAACAAAAAGAATTCTTTATGATGCAAATCGTACGGACTAACCAGAAGGCCAAACCCTTGGAACGAAAAAGTGAACAAGCCGTAGGATTTGATTTATCTACCATCAAAGACATCGAACTGCAGCCAGGAGAATCATGTGTAGTCGGAACAGGAATCGCCGCGAAAATACCTCAAGGACATTATGGTCAGATCAAACTAAGAAGTTCCTTAGCAGCTGTTGGAATTATGATTGATGCAGGAGTTATCGACACAGATTATACAGGCGAAATCAAGATTGTAGTTGTCAACTGACATCGATTCAACATAGCCAAACTCTACGGAGGAGATCGAATTGCACAGTTGATAATCATACCCATCTGGACAGGAAAGGCCGTAGAAGTAACCAATCTCGAAGAAACGACCAGAGGAGAAAAAGGGTTTGGATCTACTGGAATAAATATCGCTAAAATTGTAACAGAACTCAAGCACGCACCCAAGACAGTGAATAAGAAGGCGTATATCTTCGGAGAACAGCTTGGCGAGAAAGAAAAGAAGGAGCTACAAGAACTCATCAACGAATACTCTGACATATTCGCAACAACCTTCGAGGAGATTAATCTGAAACCGCCAAAGCATTTTCACCACATCAACATCTAAGGGCACCCCCCGATCAAATACGCACCGTACCGAACACCACCGGCATATATCGAATGGCAGCAAAAAGAAATTGATGATATGGTCAAAGGAGGAATGGCTGCTGAAACAGACAGCCCATGGGGATTTCCAAACGTCATTACACCCAAGAAAGGATTGGAAGCCGGAACCTTTGCTCCAAGAATGTGTACTGACTTTAGGAAACTGAACGACATTACTAAAGGAGACGCCTTCCCGATACCGAGAATCGACGATACTTTTTCAAAGATACCAGTTCGTGCAAGCCTCTACACAACCCTCGATATGACTAGCGGATATTATCAGATGGGACTTGATGAAGAATCGCAAGAAATCGCTTCCTTCGTAACCCCACAAGGCCATTGGAAATATCTACGAATGCCATTTAGACTCAAGAATACCCCGGCCAGCTTCTAGAAAATGATGACTAAAATATTCGGAGATCTCGTCGGAAAAACATTATTGGTGTACATTGACGATATTACGATATTCACAGTAACATTCCCGGACCACATCAAAGCACTACGCGAAGTATTCAACCGAATGAGAACCGAAGGTCTTTATTTAAAACCAAAGAAGTATACATTCGCTGCGGAAAAAGTTACGATGCTCGGACACATCATCGACAAAGAAGAAATCCGAACCGACCCAGCCAAAGTGGAAGCCGTTACCAAGTTCAAGAAACCTACCAACCGAACAGAGATGCGCGCCTTTCTGGGACTAGCTTCGTACTACCGACGGTATATATGCAATTTCGTAAGCCTAGCCGAACCGCTATACGCAACCCTCACGAAAAGCTACAACTGGGCAGAAATCGACGAAGAACAAAACGAACTCGAGCGAGAGGCACTAAATGCATTAAAGAAGGCTCTGGCAACCGCACCTGTACTAGCAAAACCAAACTGGATGAAGCTTTTCAAGCTTTATACCAACGCAAGTGCAATAGGAGTAGGAGCAATTCTCTCATAAGACGACACCAAGGGCTTAGAACGAGTAATTTGTTATGCAAGCAGAGGAACACACGGCACAGAAAAGAATTATGAATCAACCAAATTGGAGTGTCTTGCAGTTGTATGGGCAGTCAAGTGGTTCAGATATTACCTTATCGGACGACACTTTGAGGTCATCACGGACCATTCGGTGCTTAAATGGTTGTTCAACAGACCCGATCCAAGTGGAATGTATGTACAGTGGATCATGACGCTTCAAGAATATGATTTCACGGTGAAATTCAGAAAAGGAAAGACAAACCAAAACGCCGATGCACTCAGCAGAATGCCATTATTGGATGCCCAAGGCAGAGCGCAGTAATGAATGCAACACTGTACTACAATCTGGTGATTTGGTTGATGAGGAGGGAAATTAGGGAAGATATGGAGGATTGGACGAAGAATATTTTATTAACCACCGGCAGGCAATACGAAATTCAGGACAATTTATTATATCGTAAAAAGGAGGGACGCATTATTCCAGTAATTCGGGAGAAGGACGTATCAAACATTTTATCATTAGCACATAATCATCCGTTATCTGGACACGTAGGCTAGGACAATACTTTATATCAACTCAGGAATTCAGCATGGTGGCCCGGAATGCAAGACGATATAACTAACTTTGTACGAAACTGTGACACATACCAAAAATGAGCAAGAGCAAAAGACATGCCCCGAGCCGCTTCTGCAACCATCAAGGCTGAGCCATTTTCACACATTGGAATAGACGTCATGGGACCCATGCCAGTAACATTAACGGGAAAAAGATATATTATATTAGCAGTAGATTTCTTTACGAAATACCCAGAGGCGACAGCAGTTGAAGATGCAGACGCACAGACGGTAGCCAAATTCTTGCATACTGACATTATTTGCCAACATGGAGTACCAAAGGAAATAACCAGCGACCAAGGTACGGAGTTTCTGAACGAATTAATTAGGGAACTCGAGCGAACTTACCATATCAAGCATATCCGGACGATGTCGTATCACCTACAAGGAAATGGTCAAACCGAACGTACCAACCAGACGGTCAAGAATATCTTGACAAAGATTATCGATCAAGAAGCAACATGAGACCATTATCTTGATAGCACTCTTTTTGCGGTCCGAACCATTCGCCAAGCATCAACAAAGTTCAGCCCCTTCGAGCTTGTATATGGGAGACTGCCAAACCGAGAGTTTCACCACCCCGAAAAGGATAATGGAATGTATGACGATCGTTTGTGGGCTTACGTCGCACGAGACATCAGCAGGCTATAATTAATCCAAAAGAAGGCATCCGTATTCATCGACAAGGTGCAGGAAAGACAACGAACGAACCAAAACAAGAAGGCGAATACAACCCCCTTGCATATCGGAGATCAAGTCCTCGTATACCGAAACATTGTAGAATCATCATGGTTGGCTAAATTACAACTGAAGTGGGAAGGACCATATTACGTACAGGCTATAAAAGAAAGCACAATCTGGCTTAGGAGACTTAATGGTTCTATTCTCCCCACCCTAGTCCACTGGAGCAAAATCAAGATATACCATGCTGAACAGACACAACCACAGAAAGGACGTAGAAAAAGCAATCAAGGAGGCCCTGATGAGGGAACCAGACTCGATCAACCTAGTTCCCCTGGACGAAGAGGAAGACCCCGAAAAACTCCTCATTCTGACATGACAGTATCATGAATAGCTATATAATCAAAGCCGAGTTACCGACGTTACAATCAGGTTCCATCAAGGGCGTGCTCGCTACCTTCGACGCCGTTTACAGAAACAGGAGATGTCATTGTCAAAATTCGAAAAGGACATAGCCGACAGGACCTACGCGCTCTTTCTCGGATACAAATGGATTCTATCCAAGTTCTATGGAAAAACCATTGACATCGTCAAACTTACATATGCAGAGATTGCTCAAATACGTCAGGCCATCGAAAATGAAATTACTATGCTTTTATCTAGTCTCGAGGACGAGACATTCCCAGTTGAGCCCCCAGATGTGACGGCTGACCCCCAACTTGACTGATTTTCACGAATTCTATACTACGCTTGATTTAGGAGTTACCGTAACATTCTGTGCCCTTCCATTTTTAGTTAGTATCGTTTTTAGCGAGTGATCTCGCCACCAGTGACAAATGTAGTTTTTAGCGACCGATCTCATTTTTATCGATGAAATATTATTCGCAGTTATCGAGTTATACTTGTAGCAAAGTCTTTATTATTTTGTTCATTCAGTTCTATCAATTTTGTATAAATACCCCCTCTATTTCTATCCAAATAAATCAGTTTGCACAGAGTCTTGGAATATCTCAATATCAGTCGTAGTAAAGCCTGAAGAGCACAGCACGAAGCTGTAGTAAGGATACGCAAAGGGAGATATCGCATCTGACACTCTGAGCATTCTCACTTGGTACATACGAACGAACAACCAGTTTTTAGTACATTTGTCACATTAGTAAGGATATACAAAGGGAGATATTGCATCTGACACTCTGAGTATTCTAACTTAGTACATATGAATGAATAACTAATTATTAGTATATTTGTTATATCTTGGTGCTGACTGGCAGGAGAGTTATTAAAAGACTGACTCTTACATCCTCATTCAAGTAAGATCAAACTACCCCTTTAAGCAATGACAGTATATCACTTAAGATGGATCACCAAAGAATACCCTTACTTTTTATATAAAGAAGATTACCAAACAGCTTCAGCTCTAAGAAAGAAGAATTCATTACATCTAACCCTTCTGATGGTAACTATAGTGAAATAAGAGAATTTATTACCTTCCTTATAGTATATGACAGGTTATCATCAGATAAAGAATTAGCTATTGACTTTAGTAATGACTTATAAGCACTATTTTATGAAATATCTAATGATAAGTTTGATAATAAACTAGAAATCAATATATACAAAATGATAGAGAGATCACTAACCTTTATTGTTTATGTACTAGCTGAATCAGTAATTAAGTTTATCAAAGATTTACAGATTTATAATACAATCCAACAGTTTACCAATATTGTAAAAGTGAATATTCTAGAAGCAGTCTTATAAGAATCTGCTAAGATTATATATAATACTATAATAATCACCACAGTAGCAAATAGAGGATTTAATGTAGAAGCAGGAGGAGCAAATGCAGAAGCTGATGCTAAAATAACCTTTGACAATACCATTGCATAGTTAAGAGCTATCTATTATATAGTAGATATATAGCAAAATATAAAGAATCAACTAACATTAATATATCAAGGGATGAATGAAAGTCCTCTTACCTTCTATATGAAGATCTAATATACAGTAGACCTTGTAGGATATCTAGCAGCTAACCAGGATCTCATTATCCAGCAGTCCTTTATAAATAGACTTTACTGAGAAATAGCCATCCAGGTATGCTCTAGCCCAGTTAGATTAAACTATATTCAGAAGATTAATTATATACAGAGATACTGGGCTATACAAAACTTGGGTTAAGATATAATACAGTAGATATTACTGAATAACCTCCAAGAACCCTACATAGTACTAATATTTATACCTACTATTGCACCAGCTATAGTTAACTGAGGAACAATATTATAAAAAGACCTAGCTATAGACAATCTCATTAAACAAATAAGCAAAATAATTATACACATCTCAGACCTTAAAAGACAAATTGATGTATAGCAACCAGTCTAATAATTTATGGCAAATCTGATACCTATAACTAGATAAAATACATATCCAATCAGGAATTTAAGATGCTTTAGATATAATTAAGATGAGTACATAACCAGAGACTATACCTAGCTAAATACAAGAATATATAGGAGATATCAGAAAACTATTTTCAGTTTATAGTCTATAACTAGTATCTATACTCATAGGCTGTTTGTAGGCTGTTTGCAGGCTGTTCTAGCCAGTTCATAGTTCACAATATTGTTCTAGCAGAGTTCTAGGGTAGTTCATGGCTATTTACAGCTATTTATCAATAATAGTTCATAATCTATGACTAGTATCCATATTTATAGTAATTTTGTTCATAGCTCTTAGTAAAATAGTTTACAGCTCTTAGTAAAATAGTTTGTAGATTAATTAATTATTTTTCTGATGGATATAGAGAAAAAGGGTACTATGCCTCAAGATGCATAATGGAAACAAGTAAGATTATCTGACTAGGAACTCAAGGATGAACTCAGATAAATGTTATCATATTTGAAAAAGAAGACTTTAATAGTGAAGCTGAATACACTCAAGTAGAGGTATTCCTAGCTATTGTGATAGACTAAAATATATTAATAGCAAAATACTCAGAATTGAGCAGATGTAGAAAATATGTTTTAGGAGTCTTAGCAGTTTATACAGTAGTATCTTAAGAAGGGTAATGTATCTGTATAAGTATTAACTAGCAAGAATTTTAAATGTGATTGATTGAATAAGGTATATATCTGTTAGAATTTCAAAAACTATCTCAATTGCTTACTCCTTGAATAAGGCTTTTTATTATCCCTTAGGTTGTCTATTGTAAGCTTTCTTAGCTTGTTGCAGTCTGAATTTTATTGATAATTGTAAGAGGGGTATTTATAAGAAATTACAAATTGAAGAGAGTACTATATGGGTGGCTGCCCAAAACTTCTAGTACAAATTGATTAGCTAATCTAAAATAAAATACTATATTAAGTTATAATATAATTGAATAGTAAAATAATATATCAGATTGAAATACTATTTTAAGTTATAATGATATTATGGGTTTTAATAACATTGAAAGTCTTAATAACATTAAAGGTCTTAATGTTATTAAAGATTATATGATTGTGATCAAAATTAATGTCATCATCAAATGTTCTGTTATATCTCCTTTCTTTCTTCAAGTTAGACTTCAAGATATAATTCTGACTTGGAGAAATCTCTTTGTAACTGTTTTACTTCCTTCTCTGGTTCTTTTATATTATTCTATATAAGTTGGTATAGTTGGAATATACTGCACTAGAAATAGTTCAGAGCACTGGGCTTATGCTTGAATAGCTAATAGATTCATTTGGCCATTCTTGAAGCAAAGACAGAGAGTACTCCTTTGAGGGCTTATTGATAGATTTCCCTATCCTTTCAGTTCCAAATATATTCAACTTCTTCTTCCTAAAGTTGTGCAATTCGATAGTACTCTTTCTATTCATTGATTTACATCAAGTGTTATCTTCTTTGAATATTATATAGAATTGATCAAGTTTTCTATAAGGTTGATCCTTCTATCTCCTCAAGGTCTTTTAAGAGTTCTATATGCTGGTATACCTCAATCAGGCTAACTCAAACTTAATGAAAGTTATTTTAGTAAAGCATAGTATTTCTTGAGGCAGTTACAGTGAATGATATAAAATAGAATTATTCCTATTGTTTTTCATAACTGATATATAGTTCCTTTTATACTTGTGATATAGTATGGTTCTTCTAATTTTGGGTCTAATTTCACTAACCATAAAGATTCTACTATATTCTGGTATAGTAAAACCTAGTTGCTGATCTTCAACTTTTTAGTCTTCTTATGTTTCTTATTATAATTCTTCTTTTGGCAATCTTGTACAATAGTGATGAATTCTCTTACCTTGTTTTAGACATTATGTAATTTTTGAATTTTCTTTGTCATATGGTGTTCTATTTATACTTCCCAGAGGGTATGGCTGGGTTCCAGAGTAGTCATTACTTGGTCTACTAGCTGATAAGCTTTTCTTCTGTAAACAAGCTTAAAAGGAGTAAACTTTGTTGTTTGTTTTATTATTTATAGTGCAAATAAGGCAGAAGGTAGGTATAGATCCCAATCTCCTTCTTGTGATTATACTACTTTAGCAATCATATTCTTAATAGTTTGATTTGTCTATTTGGTAAGTCCATTTCCTTAGGGATAGTAGGCAGTAGTCTTTATCTAGTAGATCCTAAAGTGTTATATCAATATCTGCATAAATTTATTAATAAATTTGGTTCTTTAGTCAGAAGTCATTTTATAAGATATTCTATGATGGTAGATAATATTTTCATAGATAAAGAGTGTAATATTAAGGGTATCTGTAAGGAGCAAGGCTCTTACTTTAAGGTACTTGGTCAGGTAATCTACTGCTACTATATTATATTGATTTCCTCTGAGTGTTCTTGGTAGTGGTCCAACAATATCTATTCTAATATATTTAAAGGGTCTTCCAGGTACAATTGGTTATAAGGCCTTGACTTTCTTTCCCCAGTATCTCTTCTGGCAAGTGTCATATCTTCTGATATATTCTCTAATATCTTTGTATATATTCTTCTAATAATATTTTATGGTAATTGCTAATATGTATTATCTATACCTATATGTCCTATAAGCTAGTGATCATGGGAGGCCTGAAGTACTATCTGCTTTTTATATTTAGGAACTACAAGTTATATCTGTCCTCTGTGTCATCAGTAAAGTATATTGTTTTTGATAAAATAGTTAAGTACCATTGTCTATATAAGCTGTTGATTATTTTTATTCATTGTCCTAGTAAAGATTAGGTTACTAAGGTAATCCAAATATCTATTATAGAGTTTAGTGTCTATTGGGTAGGTATATTCTTTTTGGTTTGAAGTGTTAGTCTTGGATAAATTGGGGTAGGCATGAGAGGGTATCCACATTCTGATGATTCTGTCCTTTTCTATATTGTATTGTAAAATTATACTCCTACAGTATAGCTAACTATTGTGCATATATTCCTGTCAGATTTGGTTTGTTCCAGAGCCATTTGAGAGCTGAGTGGTCTGTTATTAAGATGAACTGTTTTCCAATTAGGAAGTGTTAGAAGTGCTGTATGGCCCAAATGACTGCTATGTATTCTAACTGGGTAGCTCTATAAGAAGGTTTTGCTCTATAGGTAGCTCATTCTGTGTAAGTAATCATATACTTTCTATCTTTGTCATCTTGTACCAAAATTGCCCCAAGGCCAAATGATAATGTATCTGTATATAACTTGAACACCTTTGTAAGATCTGGTCTTGCCATTATTGGTACATAGGTAAGTGCTTTCTTGATTAGACTAAAGGCAGTTTGTATGGCTGGTATCTATTCCTATATTTTTTCTTTTCTTTATAATATATATAAGGGTATAGTAATTTCAGAATATCTAGGGATAAACCTTTTATAGAACTGGACTAGTTCTAAAAATCCTTGTAAGGTTATCTTATCTTGTGAGGTTAGAAAGGCTTTAACAATTTTGGTCTTTTTCAGATCTGGGTAAATTTCTCCTCCATCAATTATAAATCTAAGGTATTTAATCTTCTTTTATCCAAAGTAGCATTTTGTTAGTTTAATCCTTAATCCATATTTTTTAAGTCATTCAAATACTTCCTTCAGGGTCACTATGTATTCTATAAAGGTCTCAGTATAGATATTGATGTTGTCAATGTACACAATCACTCCATATCTAATCAGATCATAGAAGATCTCATTTATTGTAGATTGGAAGGTGGCAGGTGCATTGCAGAGTCCAAAGGACATTCTTGTAAATTGGTACTGTTCAAATAGTATAACAAATACTGATTTTTCCTGTACTTTAGGTATTATTTCAATTTGATTATATCCTGCCCACAGATCAAGGGTTAAGTAGATTTGCACTTTCTTTAATATATTCTGTAAGTCTTCTGAATACAGAATTAGGTATGCATACTTCTTAGTGACTGTATTCAGCTTATGATAGTCAATAACTATTCTCTATCTATTCTTCTTTAGTACTATACTGATAGGCAATATCTAGAGGCTTTTTGACTATATAATTACTCCTAATTTCAATAGTTCTTGAACATGCTTATGCACAAAGTCATGGTAATTGGCTGGTAATCTGTAGGGTACTTGCTTAATTGGTTTGACATCTCCTGTATTGATATGGTGAGTAAAGAAGGCTTGGTCCAGGAGATCTTTAAAGCTGATTGTGATGATATCCTTATACTCCTTCAACCATATCTACAGCTGCAAGCCACCTACTTTTGTAGAGAAGATACTACAAAAGATATATACTACCCACCATAGCAGTGAGAATACTACTCCAGCAGTGATTATACAATTTGCAATGATCAAATTATTATTGTAGTGAAGCCAACTGTATTCTTTTAAATTTGTATAAATATCCTCTTTATTTCTTTTTAAATAAAATCAGTTTACACAGAGTCTTGGAATATCTCAATATCAGTCATAGTAAAGCTTAAAGAGCACAGCATATCTAGCTATAGTAAGGATATATAAAGAGAGATATTGCATCTGACACTCTGAGCATTCTCACTTGGTATATTTGAACAAATAAACAACTAGTTATTAGTATATTTGTTACATCTTAGTACTGACTGGTAGAAGAGTTATCAAAAGATTAACTCTTATATCCTCATTCAAGCAGGACTGAACTACCTCTTTAAGTAATAACAGTATACCTATAGCAGAAGATAGCATTATTCAAAATGGATTATCGAAGAATACCTCTACTTTTCATACAAAGAAGATTACTAAATAGCCCTGGCTCTAAAGAAGAAGAATTTATTATATCTAACTCTTCTGACAGCAACTATAGTAAGATAAGAGAATCTATCATCTCTCATATAGTATATGATAGGTTATTATCTGATGATAAATCAGCTATCAATTTTGGTAACAACCTATAAGTATTATTTTATAAAACATCTAATAATGAATCAGATAATAAACTAGAAATCAATACTTACTAAATGATAGAAAGACTACTGACCTTCACTAGTTATATACTAGCCAAGTCAGTAATCAAGTTTATTGATGACCTATAGATTTATAATATAATCCAATAGTTCAATAACATTGCAAAAGTAAATATTCTAGAAGCAGTTTATAGAAACCTGCCAAGATTGCATATGATGCCATAGTAATTGCTATAGCAGCAAATGGAGGATTCAATATAGAAGTAGAAGAAGCAAATGTAGAAGCTAATGTTATAGTAATCTTCACTAATGCTATTGCATAGTTAAGAGATACCTACCATATAGCTGATATATAGTAAAGTATAAAGAATCAATTAGTATCAATATATTAAGAAATAAATAAAAGTCCTCTTGTCTTTTATATAAAGATCTGACATGCAGTAAACCTTGCGGGATATCTGGTAACCAACTAGAATCTTATCATAGAGCAGTTTTTCATAAATAGACTTTACTAAGAAATTGCTCTCCAAGTATACTCTAGCTTAGTTAGACTAAATTACATATAAAAGATAGACTATATATAAAGATATTAGGCTATACAAAACCTAGATCAAGATATAATACAGTAGATACTATTAAACAATCTTTAAGAACCCTATATAGTACTAGTAGTTATACCTACTATTGTGCTAGCAACAGTTAACTGGAGGACAGCTTCATGAAAGAATCTAGCTATAAATGACCTTATTGAACAAATGAGCAAAATGACTACATATATATCAGACCTTAAAAGGTAAATTGATGTATAATGACCAGTCCAATAATTTATAGCAAATCCAACTCCTATAACTAGATTAAATATATACCTAATTGGGAATTCAAGATGCTTTAGATATAACCAAGATAGGCATATATCCAGAGATTGTACTTAGCTGGATATGAGAATATATAAGAGATGTGGAGAAAATAGACACTATACTTCAAGATGTATAATAGAAATAAGCAGAATTGCCTAACCAGAAACTCAAAGACAAACTCAAATAAATATCATTATCTTTGAAGAAGAAGACTTCAATAGTGAAGATAAATATAGTGTGATGGAACATTTTGTGATGACATACAATTTGATCATGCGAAATCACAGGTCATGTGACTCTCAACAATGTTGAGACCTGTAGCGTTGTTGAGACTTATAGCATTGTTGAGATCCGCAATCACGCTATAACCTAAAATAGTATTTCGATCTGATATATTATTTCGTCACCCAATTACATTATAACTTGATATATCATTTATTATATCTTAGCCAATCAATTTGTACCTTATATTTAGCCGAGCCAATCAGAAATTCAAGTAATAACCTGGGTAGCTGCCCATATAGCACCTTGTAATTTCTTATAAATACCCCACTCGCAATTATTAATAAAATTCGGACTGCAACAAGCTAGGGAAGCTTACAACAGACAACCCAAGGGATACTGAAGCCTTACTCAAGGAGTAAGCAATTGATATAGTTTCGAGATTCTAACAGATACACTTTATTCGATCGATCACACTAAATTCTTGCTAGTTAAACACTTACACTGACACCCTTCTTAAGACGCTACCGTATAACCTGCTAAGACCCCTAAAGCATATTTTCTGCATCTGCTCAATTCCGAGTATTTCGCCATTAATATATTTTAGTCCATCACAATTGGTGCTGACTGGCAGGAAATCAATCGACACCTCAACCGATTTGTTACCTATATTGCGTAACCGAACTTGCCGAAACCCATAGTGGAAGACAAAAGCAAGAACGGCACTACCACCGCCACTACCCGTATTACTACAACTACCTAGGAGAAGACTTCAAAAAAACGAAGAAACCATGGTAGACAGACTACCTACCTTTTATGGATACACCAAGGAATATGTTCGAGAATTCCTAGATGATTTGGAAAGCTACTTCGCAGCCAAAGGAATGGTCAGCACCTGATGGTTGCCTATCCTGGCCGCTCAACTCAGAGGACCTGCAAGAGAAGCATACCAGGTGGCTCTAACGGATGCAGCAGTCACTGGACTAGGAGGATTACTCCTCGCAGCCACAGCAGCAGCTGGAAATAACTCTCCCACCGCAACATTAGCCACTGCTCATTGGGATGTTACAAGAGCTTGGTTAGAAGAGAAGTATTTCACCGAACAGAAACGAGAATCGATCAAAGAACAGCTATTCAACATGAAGATGTCAATCAATCAATACCCGGAAGACTGAGTTAATACCATCGATCAGTATATGCAACTCTGTGGAGAAACTAGCCCGGTTGTATGAGAAATGGTGTTCATGAATGGCTTACCCACAGACATCCAACGCCATATCAAGAGGTTTGGCTCTCGAAGTATAGAAGAGAAAGTCAGAATGGCACAGGTCTTTTGGGATACCGAAGCAGGATATTCAGCATCCCTATATGATAAGTTACCACAAGACTTACACAGGAAATTCAGCACTGGAATACCAGTAGTTCAAATGGTATCCGCAGCAGCCGAACCACCTGAGGAGGACACTATTAAACTAACAGTCATAGCAAAAATGGAGAAGACAACTCATGAGGATGAGATGGAGAAGATTACCAAGATGTTCTCAGAAATGACAGCACACATAGCCGATCTTGAAGCTAAGGTGATCTGACAGAATAGACAACCGAGAGGAACCTTCGTCGCCGAAGAACACAACAAGACTGAGATAAACTGCTTCCTCTGCGGAAGATGTGGTTACTTTGCTAAGGATTGCCAAACTAGAAGTTGGAAGGAAGGACGAGAGAGAGAGGAAGTAAAGAAGGCCGACCATGCCAATATAGTGCAAGAAATCGAAGAAGAAGATGAAGAATTCGGTGAAGAATACCTGGAGGCCTACTCTGTCGAAGCAGTCAGCCGCACTACCAATAGGAAGACTCCCTACCCAAGAAAGAAGCCGATCTAGGAACCTGAGATTGTTATTGAGAAGCCTAAGAAACCCATGCAAAGATAACAGCTGAATGAAGACCAATGGAACAAAGCCTTCAAACAAATAATGCAACCTGGCAAGACAGTTACATTAACTACTGAAGATGAAGAAATGACGGATCAGGAAGAAAACAAGGACAAGAAGCCTAGGAGGGTTAGGGAATTCGAGTACGACCCATGGAAGGATATTGCTAGTCAGAAGGCAAACATTACCTTCAAACAACTCTTCCAGATTGCACCATCAACAAAACAGAAGGTGAAAATGCAGATTACCGAAATCAAACCAACCATCCGATTCGAGGAAGTTAATACCGCTGAAGAACAAGAGGAGCGAACCTATACCTCATCCGCCTATGCATAATGCAACATTGGAGGATTAGCATGCTCAGTCATTATTGACACTGGAGCAGGAGTCAGCATCATCGCCAAGCATTTCCTAGACCGCCTAGGATGGGATATTGATGAACCCACTACCTCTACCTTGGTCATCACAAGTGGAAAAAGCAGCGTACCCCTAGGAGTACTCCGAGAAGTACCGGTCTAGTTTGGAACAGAAATCATACCCGTCAGAATGGTGGTCACCGATGCACAATCCTACAACGCTGTCTTAGGCAACAGCTGGTTAAAGAAAGCTAAAGCCCGAATTGACCTGGACACACAAAGGTTAATCTTCGTCAACCATGGAAGAAAGTTCAGTGTACCTTTGGATATTCAGAAAGGAGTAGTACCGAAACTTACTCAGAGGCCAGAAGACGAAAGTGACACAGATGAAGGAATAACCCCCAGACAGGCACACCTCAATTTGGTGGAAGAAGAAGAAGCAAATGTAGTGATCAATAGTGAATACTGCCACCTGATGCCTCAGGAGAAGAACCAGTTGATTGAATATAACATGAGGAATACTCGGTGTCCATTCTGTGAGCAATGCATCTACTGTGCCGAGATGATGTGCACCTGCAGTGATACAAAATTGATACCTTACGAGGACACGTTGGAGATGCATTTGCCAACCGAGAAAAAGATCAAGAAACCAAGATTGTTACAGACCCGCCGAAGGACCCCACCCTCAATGAATCATGGACCGTATGATGGAAGAAACCCTCATCCATTCGCAGACAATACTGGAGAAGTATGGGACTGTTTCTGGATGAATATTGGACACATCGGCAAAGGACATCTTTGGGGAAATCGCAACATCTACCTGCAAGGATACTATTGGGATGAAGTCAACCCCTATGACCTATGGGAATGCGAAAACTGGGTCAGATATCCGGACGAACTGTATGATATCAACTACCACGGAACTTGAAAGGAACATTATGACTGAGAACAAGAACAGATGATACCCAAAGAAAATGAAGATGAGGAAGTACCTGAGGAATGGAGCAATGAAGTCTACACTACTCAGACACCTATCGAAGTCAGAGCCTTATTCCAGGAAGATGATGAAGATGATGGACCTATCCTGATTGAAGAAAGTGACTCAGACTCGGAAGAAGAAATCATCGCACTTGAGGAAATAATTCACCCTGACGAACGTATCAGCATGCGCTATTGGTGGTGGAAGGACTTGTGGCAAAACCTACCCCAAGACATAACTCACGAACAGTGGAAGGAACCAAATGTCCCTACCTTTGAAGAAGTGTTCACAGTTGAAGAAAAGGATACAGCAACCCGAGTCAAGAAATTGATAGAAAGCACAATTGTACCAAAGAGAAAAACCGAAGGAGCCGCAGGATACGACCTATACACGGATGAAAACTACACTCTAGAACCAAAATCATCAGCCTTCATAAAAACTGGAATTGCTATCGCCCTACTACTCGGACAATGTGCGCAAGTATGGGCAAGAAGTGGACTCTACCGCAACTCTGGAATAGGAGCATTCCCTGGATTAATAGATGAAGACTATAGAGGAGAAATCGAGGTTGGACTAGTTAACCACAACCACAGCCAATTCAAAGTATACCAAGGTAATCGAATTGCTCAAATAGTGATCGTCAAGTGTGAACAGCAACCTTTGAAGGAAGTAGAAAACTTAGAAGAAACACAACGTGGAAAGATAGAGAAATCTGTCAATGAGCCCTCAAAGGAGCACTCCCTGCCTATAATGCAAGAATGGCCGATTGGATTTATCAACTATTCAAGCACAAGCCTAGTGCTTTAAACCACTTTCGGTGCAGTATGCATCAACTGAATCAATTGATACAGGATGAAATAAAGGAGCTAGAGGAAGAGGTAAAACAGTTACAAAGAGATTTCTCCGAGTTAGAACTGTACCTTGAAGTCTAACTCACAGAAAGGAAGGAGATGTGACGGAACATTTTGTGATGACACACAATTTGATCATGCGAAATCACAGATCATGTGACTCTCAACAATGTTGAGACCTATAGCGTTATTGAGACTTATAGCATTGTTGAGATCCGCAATCACGCTATAACCTAAAATAGTATTTCGATCTGATATATTATTTCATCACCCAATTACATTATAACCTGATATATCATTTATTATATCTTAGCCAATCAATTTGTACCTTATATTTAGCCGAGCCAATCAGA
>RBNK01000455.1:0-25642 GCA_003990785.1 Endogone sp. FLAS-F59071 | reverse complement strand
CCTGCCATCAGCCGCCAAAACCAGAGGACTCAAGAGCCTTATCCGACTCAACCGCAGCAAAGAAATACTGCCAGACGATCAACACCACTTCGACCAGACTATGAACAAATCAAGAACATAGTGGAGAATGCAATCATCAACCAACATAATGAACCAGTACTACTACACGCAAGAGTGACCCAGGAGGACACTATTGAAATGGTAGAACTCGCAAAAGAAAATATCAACATCTACCAATTTCACAATACCGCCAGACAATTCAGAAGTTACTATCAAATGGGATACGCCTTACAGTTAAGATAAGAAAATCATCAAGAAATAACAGAACAAGAATCTGCTAGAATTCTAGGATTAACCCACTGGGAAAAACGCATAGCTAGAAGAACCTTCAAAGTATTCCAATACTGGCCTTCTGCATTGAAACATCTGGGTAACCTGAGCCCGCGTCAATGGGGACACTTACAAAATGAGGAAGAAGAAACTCTGTTACTCTATCTCCTGGAAAATTACCCAATGGATAACAACCGTCTGGAAGAAGAAACCAATACTTCCTTATCAGGATCAGATACAGAAGAAGATGTAGACACCGTCAACATCGTAGACACCGTCAACATCGTAGACACCGTCAACATCGTAGACACCGTCAACATCGTAGACACCGACAACATCGTAGGCACCGCCAACATTGAAGACATCGCCAACATCTATAATATAGACTTTATTAACACATTATTCGAATTCTAAATTAGTAACCAATATTCCGAGTAGTAACCTGGGCAGCTACCCGTATAGCACCTCGAGAATTTGTATAAATATCCCTCAAATCTTTATTCAATAAACTTCAGTTCAATAGCAGTGCACACTCAAGATCCCTTTGAGAGCTAAAGATCTCACCCCCTTCTACACATATCAAAAAGCGCTAAAAGACTATAAGTCTGAAATTTACAATTAATCATCTTATAAAGAAACAAAGTACTTTCGATACCTTAGAAACCTTGCGACGTACTCGGAGATTCCTAAGTCCAACGCGGATTAGTATCATCAGATGCTTCCTCACAGGCGGTTTAGGATAAACCCCCTTACATCAATAGCAGTGCACACTCAAGATCCCTTTAAGAGCTAAAGATCTCACCCCCTTCTACACATATCAAGAGTGCTAAAGAGACTATAAGTCTGAATATCCTAATTAATATTTTATAAAGAAACAAAGTACTTTCAATACCTTAGAAATCTTGCAAAGTACTCAGAGATTCCTAAGTCCAATGCGGATTAGTATTATCAGATGCTTCCTCACAGGTGGTTTAGGAGAAACCCCCTTATAACTTGGTAGCAGCAGTAACAAAAAACCATTATAATAATCGGAAACATACTACTAATATTTTTACAAAAAGCCTAGAATTATCAATTCCTTTTTAGACATGACTGACATACTTGGAGTGCTACTAAAAACACTACACATATCTCACTTCCATCAGCCAGAGAGGCTACATACATCATAGAATCCTTCAAGTAGACACAATATCAGCAACTGCTACAAAGCACTGATTTAACAACAGTAGCTCATTTATAAGGTGAAACATACCTTGAACTCTACAACAAACTTTTAGAAGAATTTGAAAACTCTCTTACAACTGAAGCCTACTTCGAAGCATTTCAAGATTTCCTCTATGAAAACATCAAAGGAGATCATAACATTGTTTCCATCACACGAGCTGAACACTAATTCACCAACTTCACAACTACTATATAAGGATATAATAATCGTTAAGTTATCAAAGAGTGGATTACTAACTCACAATTTGATTACTCAACACACTGAGGCACCGTTTACTATTGAATTGCAAACAGATTATTCAAGAAGTTAGTAGCAGAAGACCTCACACAATTTGCCAAAACAACACCATTAGGACCAACTGTATCTATCATACTACTATCTATCGAGGAACCTATCAATCTCACAACATCTATATTCCGACATACATCCGGACCAAGCAAACCAATATTTAGAGAAGCAACCAACATAAGTGACTTATACGAACCTGATACAACTGTCTATCATGATGCCGACACTGCATTTATTGAAGATGCTGATACAACTATTCAAAGAATTACACTTGAAGCTGATATACTTGAAGAATCAGAAGACCTAGACTTAGAAGACGAAATATTTGATCACAAAGTAAGGGAATACATTCAACAAATAGACAGAGGAGAAAATGAACTTCCAATATTACCACTACTCGCACCAACTACATTTACCAATATAATGGCCGATACTGCAATTGCAGCATTAACTGCACAAGTCGCAGCCTTAACTATACTTGTAGGACAAGTAGCACAACTCAGTCAGACAACCAAAGCAGTCAACCTACAACTCTTTGATGGAGAAGCCAAAGAAGTCACTGCTTTTATATTAGCTGTTGAAGCCAATTACAATGCTAATAGCTGGAATGATAATCGAGTACCAGATGATAGACTCACTAACAATGTCAATCATACACCTGAACAAGTATATGCCAAGTCATATGCACAGGTCAATAAAATTGCTGGATTTCTCAGAAAATTGGCAGCAATCTGGTAGCAAAATCTGTCTAGAAAACCTTTGACCTAGCAAGATACAACTTTGGTAGCAGCTCAAGTAGCTGGACTGGCCCAACCAGGATATCCAAATATATCTGTCCAACAAGGCCTTAGATCCTTACTAATTGACAAATTCCACAGTAGTGCATATATTGCCGAAGCAAAGAAATGACTAGCTACAGCAAGATTCAACACTGAAGGAAGCAAAACCTTTGAAGCTTTTGCTATAGAAATCAATGCCGATCTCATCATCATTGGAATGCCTTATGATGATGACAATCACATTACTTGTGGTATATGAGCTGACACCTTATTCAAGACCCTTCCACAGTAGCTGGAAACTCATATTAAGGAGAGAAGGAGCCCATGTGCTCACGAACAATGGTGTTTCAGCATGGTCATCAAATCAGCATGCACAATTCTATCAGCACAACAAACATGAACAGAAAACAAGAATTAAAACTCTGGCTCAAGCAGCAAACAAACAACTGATACTTACCATCGAGGAGGATTCAACCCCTAAGGAGGATTCAGAGAAGGACAAGGAAACTACAACAATAACTCGACATGGCGAAATAATTTCAAAAAGGATGAAAACAAGGATGACTGGAAGAAAACAAAGACCTGCTTCAATTGTGGAAGACGAGGACATATTGCACCCGAATGTAGAAGTACTCACACTATTTCAGGAGAAAAGATCACAAAGAAAGAAGAAATTAAAGGCATAAGCAAAAGCATGACTGCCGAAGAAGAAACAGATCCAAGAGATATCAGCCAACTATATATAATCAAAGAAAAATATGGCTGAGGATACTGCAAGTTAAACAAATAAGAACAAATCACCCTCATCAATTGGAATATAGTGCAAACAAGATGCCTATTCTGTGATCAATACATCTATTGTATAGAACATATGTGCAACTGTTCAATAACTCACCTCATACCAGATGAAACCAAAGTAGAAGACTTCCTCATCATCAAAAAGAAAGATCGAAGAATAAAACCACAACCTAGATGCTGACAGATACTACCAATGAATAATAGACCCTACTATGGCAAAAACCCACACCCTTATGCCAACAATACCAGAGAAATTTATGACATTTTCTGAAGAAGCTATCAATATGTTGGTAAAGAAAAGTTCTGGGGAGACAAGAGAAGATATGAACAAGGAGTATATTAGGATGAAATCTACCCACAAGATCTTTGGACTGTCTATGACTCATCTACTATCGATAGCAAGGGATGTGACCTAGCCTATAATGGCACTTGGCAAGAACTGGCCGATATTGAAGAAGGAAGGTAAGAAGATAAAGAAGAAGAACTGGAAGAATCATTAGAAGATGAACGACTATACATGATACAAGAAACCAATAACAAAACTAACTTCCTAGTTGAAAAGAAGTACCCAGATGCTATAATACCTACTAAAGGAACAGCAAACTCTGCAGGATATGACATCCATGCAAATGAAGATACACTAATTCCACCAGGATCGATTTTCCTGATTAAGACAGGAATTGCCCTAAAGCTACCAACTGGAACTTATATACAAATCCTGGATAAAAGCAGCAAAATCAAGGAAGGAATCTCAATCAAAGCAGGAGTTATTGATGCAGACTACACTGGCGAAATTATACTCACAGTTCACAACTTATCAGCTCACTACAAATACTGAGTCACTAAAGGAGCTAAGTTAGCACAATTCATATTCATCAAACTGGACAACTCAGTAACAGCCAAAGTCGTAGAACAACTTCTGAAAACTGAATGTGCTGCAGGAGGATTCAGATCGACAGATAAAAAGAAATCTATACTCACTAAAGATGAACGTTGGTACCTGAAAATGGCACAAGGAATAGTACTATATAGATGCTGTCCTTATAGAAACAGAACCTACTGTATAGACAATGCCTGGAAATGCTGGAGTTGTATTGAAGAAAGCAAGAAACTACAAATCTAACAATTAGCAAAGGAGGAAGAAGAAGCAAAACAAGCACGCAAAGCTATAAAATTACCAACCAAGGAAAAGAAAATGGATTGGTCAATCGAAGATACAACAGACATGTGGTCTATCAAAGAAACAAAAGTAGAAGAAATAGAAGAAAAAGTAGAACATAGAACCTTATCATCACTCAGAAAGAAGATAGAACTTCTTTTCTATAAAAGAACAATAAAGAACAAAACAGTTAACATACTGATCGACAGTAGGGCAACATGCAATTTTATCAGTAAACAGCTAGCTGATTAACTCAAAGTAATCAAGTCACCCTGCGAAGCAGCAATGATTATAGAAGTTGCTGATGGAGGAACCCAATGAGTCACCCATACTGCCAAGAATCTCTCAATCTCAATCAAATCATATCAGGATGCATTGAATTTCGAAATCATAGGCATGCTCAGACCAAGTATAGTATTCAGAAAGAGTTGGCTAGATCAGAAGAATCCAAACATTGACTGGCCAAGCGGAACTATAGAGTTTACTTATCAAAACAAGAACATCAAATTGGTCTCCAAATCAAGAAATGGCAAGATCTGACTCTACTCAGCTAAAAAATTCTACTAACACCTAGAAAAAGACAACATAATTTACTACTGCATTATTATGGAAAAAGACATTGCTAAAATTACCACTGAAACTGACATAGACATTAATAGCCTAGACATATCTTTATAACCACTTATTACTGAGTTCGCAGACCAATTTCCTATAAACTTACCAGAAGGACTACTACCAAAATGAAGTATCAATCACCAAATTGACTTAATACCTGGCGCAGAACCACCATTCAAGAAAATTTATCAATTATCCAGACTAGAGTTGCAAGAACTCAAAAAGACTCTAGAAGAATTAATTGAATGAGAATCTATTCCACCTAGCACATCATCTTTTGAAGTACCTATTATATTTGTCAAGAAGATGTTGTAATTATTAGCTTATTATATCTCTCCTATCAATGATCGATGCATCAATGATCGATCATACATCACTCAATTGTGGCTTAGACAATCTTTGTTTTAGATCGACCAATCATAAATTAGCATTAATAAATATACGCATATTGGCTTCATTAGCCAGTGTGCTCTTTACTTCAAACAAACATACATTCAAAGATCAAATTTCAACAGGTTATGAGCCCCGAGCCGCTTGAATTGCAGCTCGACAATCTGAGATCTACGCAATCATCTATGCAATTACAACTGCGATTACTGTAAGTGTTTATTTAAAATTATAAACAACGCATCAAACAAAGTGATAAACAACGCGACAAACAACACCGCGATAAAGCAATGCGATAAACATGTAATGATGCCACACAATGAAATGGATAACCTATACACATCATCATCATCAGCAACAAGATCAACAAGATTGCGGTCTAAATCAAAAACAGATAACAGATATCAAACCCTTGACGACGACGATGGATTGGATAGCAACCATCAGAGCAATATCACATTTAGCCTCGATCAACAAGAACAGATAGCTACAACGATCAGAAATCAGGAAGATAAATTAGACACGCTTGCAACCCTAATGGGCAAATTGATAGCAAAAATCGACAAAACAATCACATCACCTAGTGCACCAACCAATCAGAACACAGCTACAGAAGGCAACACGCCACAAAGACAATCACCATCACCATCACCAACAACATCAACAAAGCTTAACGATCTGGCGAAGGAGTACCTGAGATCGATCAACAAATTCGATGGATCAGGTGGCACACCCAGATTGTTCGATTACTTTGATGCCATAGAGCAATTTATCACCAGGGCCAATCTATCAGTACAAAAGGAGGAAGTCAATGCAGTGATCAGTAAAATTACAGGCAACGCTAGAATGTGGTTATGGAGGCACATGAACACATTGGGAAAATTTGATTCATGGGATGAGCTTAAAGAGGCTATGATGCAAAAATACACACCAATGGAACAATTGTTACAAATGCGCGATAAGCTTGCAATGATGAAGCAAAAAGGATCGATCAAAGATTATAATGATGCATTCAACCGGATTATGGCGCAAATTGAAGATATGACCAATACAGAAGCTATACTACAATATCTCTGGGGTCTAAGCCCCAGGTACCGGGAATTAATACTTGTGCGGGAGAATATGCCGACAACGCTGGAGGCTTTATAACTCGCATATATCAGGTTCGATCCGGATAATAAACAAAGGCACGACGAAGCTCATACGATAGACCGAGGTGGCTACCAAGGCGGCAACCGAGGCAGATACCGAGGCAGCGATCGAGGCAGCTACCGAGGTGGCGGTCGCGACAATCGAGGCGGAAGCACTGGATGAAGCCAAGGCTATAACAACGATAACGGAAACAATCGAGGAGGTCATAATGACAGAGGCGACTGAGGCGGCGATCGTGGAGCCAATCGAGGCGGGAATTTTCAGGGACACCCTTGGAAATGTTACATCTGTGAGGGAGAACACGGAATATTTCAATGCAACAAATTCAACGATTGGGTAAAAACAGAAAAAGAAAAAGCTAAACCGAGAGCCGAAGTAAATCTGGCAATTGGCGCTATCATCGATTCGGGTGCCACGCAACATATGTTCAACCAATTGGAGCTTTTCAAGACAGTGGCTGAGCACAACGGCTTGGTCACGTGTGCAGGGAATAAGAAATTACGCATGATGCACGTTGGGACAATTGAGCTCGATGACGAGCTGAAATTACGGGACGTCTTATATGTACCAGAGATCGCCAGAAATTTAATATCTGTACGGGCGTTAGTACATGATGGAAATGACATAACCTTCAAGAGCAACGGATCAGTAATTAAAATTGGCGCAGATCACGAAGAAGTCAAAATCAGACAAGCCGATGGCGACCTATTTCATTTATTGACATCACCAGAGCTAGAGCTAGGAGCAAACATCGCCGATTCCAACATCACTGATTCCAAGATTGCAAACATCGCCGATTCCAAGATCGATGACTATATATTATAGCATCACCGACTAGGCTATCCGGGCCGAAATACTTTGCAATTAATTAACAAATTTGTTACAGGGCTCGGAGATATGTGGCTGTCAACCGGACAAATCAAAATATGCGCCGGGTGTGAACACACAAAGTCGCACCGCAAGCCATTCGGACACGCAAAAACTCGATTGATGGAGCCTATCGGAAGGGTGTACACAGATCTGTGCAGGCCGATGCCCACACCATCAGTCAATGGAGCAAAATATATATTAACTTTCATTGATGATGCCACTCACTACGTCACAACATATTTTATTGACAACAAAAGTGATACATTTGATCGATTCGGGACATTCAAGGCATTCACCGAGATGCAATTGGGCCAAAAACTCAAGATTCTCTGATCAGATGGAGGAGGAGAGTATGTAAATACCAAGATGCGTGAATTTTTAATCAAATATAGAATTCATCATGAAATGATGACACCGGACACGCCACAACAAAACGGTGTAGCCAAACGATATAACCGGACATTGATGGAGTCAATCCGGGCAGTTAAAATTACTGCTGGCATACCTGACAAACTTTGGGTGGAACTTGCCACAAGTGCTACATATTTACGCAACCGATTGCCAATGCGAGCCAATAAGAAGAGTGCTTCACCATTTGAATTATAGCACGGTCACAAGCCTGATATCAGTAACTTGCGCGTCATATGGGCTGACGCGTATATGTATATTCGCAAGGGAAAAAGGTCGAAACTGGTGCCCCGATCCAAAAAGCTTAAAATGATTGGCTATCATGATGAAAAAAAGGCGTACAGGCTCTGGGATCCAACCAATAGGAGGATAGAGATCAGCTACAATGTCACATTCGATGAATCTATTATATTAAAATCTCCAACAATTGTCAACCCAGAAGATCAAGAATATGTCATCGAAGCGATCATCAGAGAACGCAAGATTGATGAAAAAAGGCAATATCTGGTTAAATGGCTAGGCTATGATGATGACGACAACATCTGGGAGTCAATCGAACAATTGATCGACACTAAAGCTCTACAAATTTGGCAAGATTGGATGTCAGAAGCTAATTTAATTGAATCGACCGATGACCCAATGACCTACAAGAAGGCAATTTCTCTGCCTGATGCAAAGCTTTGGGAGGAAGCAATCAATCAAGAGCTTAAATCACTTAAGAATAATGACACGTGGACGATTGTACCTGAGGTGCCTGCGGGACGCAAGCCGATTAGATGCAGATAGGTATTTAAAAAGAAACTCAACACTGATGGATCGGTTGCCAGGTACAAGGCGAGATTAGTGGCCAAGGGATATTCATAACAGCAAGGAATTGATTATGATAAAACATTTGCTTCTGTGGCAAAATTCACATCGATCAGGGCACTTTTATCGATCGGAGCAACCTTAAACTTAGAAATTCACCAAATGGACGTAAAAACTGCATTCCTGAACAGTGATCTTGATGAAGAGATCTACATGATGGTACCTGAAGGAATTGACCAATCGGAGCTGTCACCGAGAGCTGTGTGTAAGCTCAATCGATCACTGTATGGACTAAAGCAATCACCTCGTATGTGGAATCAGAAGATCGACAACTACCTCAGCCAATCAAATTTTACAAGACTACAATCGAATCACAGCATTTATCTAAGGAGAAGACAAGATGATCAATATCAATCACTGATAATTATTGCCATATATGTCGATGATCTACTAATTCTGGCCAACTCGATGGAAACGATGAACAAATTCAAGGTGGAACTTAGCAATGCATTTGATATGACGGACTGTGGCGAAATTAAACATTTTTTAGGTATTCAAGTCATGCGTGATCGAAAAACACACACGATCACAATTGATCAAAGCCACTTCGCTAATCAAATCATTACAAGATTTAACATGATAGACGCCAAGCCAATCAGTATACCCCTTGATCCATCCATCCAACTCAAAGCTGAAGGAGGAAAATCCGCAGACCAAAGTCTATTCAGACAAATGATCAGTAGCATAATGTACCTGATGATTGGGACGAGACCTGATCTAGCTGCTGCTGTCAGCATCATCAGTCAATTTTCGGCCAATCCAATACAAGAACATCACCACGCTCTCAAACGATTATTAAGATATATTAAAGGAACAGCCAATTATAAGCTGTACCTTGGACGCGATTAGGATCTAAGACTGATCGGTTTCAGCAATGCTAACTGGGGAGGAGACATTAACACACGACGATCAACCACAGGATATATTTTCAACCTATCAGGAGGAGCCATCAGCTGGTCAAACAAACACCAAGCAACCGTTGCCCTATCAACAACTGAGGCAGAATATATGGCATTAGCACATGTGACGAAAGAAGCTATTTAGCTATACACCCTATTAGATGAGCTAGGATATTTGCCGAATTGTGCAACAACCTTATTTGAAGACAACCAATCAGTAATTGCACTTGCCAAAAATCCAATTAATCATGCTCGATCAAAGCATATCGACATTCAGCACCACTTTATTCGAGAGAAAGTTGAATCAAAGATAATAGATATTATTTATATGGTAATAGATGAAATGATCGCTGATGCATTAACCAAGCCACTTGCACGACCAAGACTTGAAATGTTGATTGCAAAAATGGGCTTACATAACTAACATTATTTCTTTAAAAATTTTATGTTCTTTATCACATTATTCTTATCACTCAAGTAGTATCTTATATATAATTATTTGCAGCAAATGTACTTTATGGATGATATTTGTGATGTACAGTTGAACACTTTACTTTTATTCTTTTATTTTTATTTATTTATTTTTTTATCGAGATATATCAAGCAGGGGGAGTGTTGTAATTATTAGCTTATTATATCTCTCCTATCAATGATCGATGCATCAACGATCGATCATATGTTACTCAATTGTGGCTTAGACGATCTTTGTTTTGTATCGACCAATCAAAAATTAGCATTAATAAATACATGCATATTGGCTTCATTAGCCAGTGCACTCTTTACTCCAAACAAACACACATTTGAAGATCAAATTTCAACAGAAGAAGGATAGAATTAGAATATGCATTGACTATCAACAACTCAATAATATAACCATCAAAAACTGATATGCATTACCCAATATCATGGAATTATTCGACCAACTCAAAGGAGTAACTATATTCTTGGTAATCGACTTATGATCAGGATATCATCAGATCCATATTGCCAAAGAAGACATTCCAAAAACAGTATTTAGAACTCGATATAGATATTATGAATGGAAAGTCATGCCTTTTAGACTGACAAATGCACCTGTAACATTTCAAGGACTGATGAATGATATATTCAGACCACTACTTGATGAATTCATAGTTGTCTATATCAATGATATACTGATCTACAGCAAGACAAAAGAAGAACACTTACAACATCTCTACCAAGTACTGGAAATACTGAGGAAACATCAGTTGTATGCCAAACTCAGCAAATATAACTTTTTACAAAAAAAAGTTGCATATCTTGGACACCAAATCAATGAGCAAGGTATTCTAGTCGACCCTGCAAAAATCGAGGCAATCAAGAAATGGGAAAAACTAACAACAATCAAGGAAATACAATCCTTCCTAGGACTAGCAGGATACTACCGAAGGTTTATCAAAAATTACACAGGAATTGTAGCATGCCTACATGATCTGACAGTTACAGGTACAAATGTTATTTAAGAATGGAATGACAATTATAACATAGTCTTTGAAACTTTGAAAGAAAAGTTAACAACTGCACCTGTCCTTAGAAGCCCAGACCAGAACCTACAATTTGTAGTAACTACCGATGCCTCAGATTATGCAATTGGAGCCATACTTTTACAAGAAGATCAACCTATTGCCTACTGTTCAAGAAAAATGTCATCCACAGAAAGAAATTACCTTGTTTATAAAAAAGAGTTACTTGCAATAATTGATGCAACACAGGCTTGAAGACACTATCTGATAGGCAACAAATTCCTGATCTATATAGATCATAAATCACTCAAATACCTGAACAAACAGCTGACCCTCTCCACCTGACAAGTGTGATGGATGGATCACCTCAACAACTATTACTTTGAAATAATCTACAAACCTGGAAAGCTTAATGTTGTAGTAGATGCATTATCCCGACAATAACAGGAGGATGAACAAATCAAAGCTATCATCAAAATCACAGACAACTGGATACAAGAAATTCAAGAAGGAGTTCAGATAGACAAAGAAGTGTAAAAAATCATAAAGGACCTCAATACCAAACCAGATACAACAAATAGATTCAAGATTCAAAACAACAACCTCTATTATGAAGATCGACTCTTCATACCATCAAACCTTTGTATCAAGATTCTATAAGAACACCATGATATCCCCTTAGCAGGCCACTTTGGATTTGATAAAACTTATGAAGCACTTACCAGAAACTTTTACTGGCTGAAAATGTTTACAAGCACTAAGAGCTTCATAGCCTCTTGTGACACTTGTTAATGTAACAAAACACTCAGACAATCACCTGTTGGACTATTATAACCACTACCTATACCTACCAAAAAGTGGGAACAAATCAGTATAGATTTCATTGTCCAACTACTGAAAACAACATCTGGGAAAGACATAATAACCGTCTTCATTGATTGACTCAGTAAACAAACTCACTTTGTTGTAAGCAAAACAATGGATACTGCACCAGAAGTAGCAAAATTATTTTTTGATAATATTTTTCACCTACATGGACTACTATAAATTATTATCTGTGACCGAGATCCAAAGTTCACAAGCAATTTTTGGCAATTGCTATTCAAAACACTTGGAACAAAAATAGTACTCTCAACTGCATTTCACTCATAGACTGATAGACAAACAGAACACATGAACCAGACATTGAAACAAATGCTTAGAACTTATGTCAACTATCGACAGAACGACTGGGATGAACACTTAACTGCCACCGAATTTGCATGCAATAATGCTCAGCAAAAGTCAATGAAACTATCGCCATTCTTCCTAAACTATGGCTATCACCCACTGACACTAGCAACTCTGTTACTAGAAAAGGTTGAATCAATAGTATAAGCCATTGATGACTTCACCTCACGAATGACCAACCTGCTGACTAAAGCACAAGATGCAATTCACAAAGCACAATTATAACAGATAAGATATACAAATAAAAAAAGGCATGAAGAATCATTTGAGATAGATAAAATGGTCTTACTGTCCTCAAGATATATCACATTGTGACAATTATCGAATCAACCTTCAAAGAAACTTCAGAATAAGTTTCTTGGATCATTCAAGATTATTGTAAAAATATCAGCTGTTGCTTACAAACTGAAGTTACTACCAACAATGAAGATTCACCCTGTGTTTCATGTATCATTACTGAAACATTATACACCAAATAATGATGATCTATTTCCAAATAGAGAAGTCATACCATCTGCACCAATTTTGGTTAATGACGCAGAAGAATTCAAAGTAGAAGAAATCTTAGATCAACAGATTACCAAACAAGGCAACAGATCAATACTATAATACCTAATCAAGTGGAAAGGATACCCCTTATATGATGCAACATGGGAACCACTTAGCAATCTAACAAATGCAGATAAAGTACTGGAAAAATATCACAAGTCTCTACAGAAATAGCATGGACACTATTTTTTCAAAGAGGGAAGAGTTATCTCTTACTCTGTTTTACAGCCAAATTTGGCTGCAGAAATGTTTAAATTTGAAATTCAATATAATTGGTTGAATTTATTTATATATATGTATAATATATTAAAAGTTATATATAATCTCTATCTAAGTTTAACTTTTTAGAATTTTAACTATTTTATTGAAATTTTAACCTTATTGTATTAATTTCGCTGTCATATAAAAAGTCATATACTCTACCTCGTTTGTTTATTTTCCACGCCTTTTCTGTTAACAGAATGGAAGAATTTGAGGCTGACAAGTTTAATGAGCTTGAGTTTGAGACTGATATAGTCTTTCATGTCCATAAACCACTTGGAGAAGCTGAGAATGATAGTGATTACGAAGAAGACAGCAAGTACGAGCTTGATGTCGAGGAGGAGGTCGAAAGTGATTATGAGCCTACATGATCAAAACATCCTATAGCTGGTCCCTCTAGTAGTATACAGACTACACGACAAGCCAGGTAAGTAAGTAATTAATTTCCAAATTAGAGAATAGAACAGAGGGAAGAGAGAGAATGAACAGACATGTTTTAACAAGTGAACATGTTTTTAATTGCCAGCAAGCAGGCTGCAAAGATAACCAATTATTTTCCCACCACTAAACCTTCGAAATTATTCCTTTGTGTGGAGATTCCCGTTAGAAAACTCAATATTAGCTCATCAGCTAGACTTGCACCCATACTCGCATCCGCACCCACACCCACACCCACCGCACCTGCAACAAAGAAGTTACGAGCAGGCAAACTGCCGAAATCATCTTAACTGCCGAAATCATCTGAACTGCCGAAATCATCTGAACTGCTGAAATCATCTGAACTGCCGAAATCATCCAAACTGCTGAAATCATCCGAACTGCCGAAATCATCTAAATTACCGAAATCATCCAAACTGCTGAAAGCTGTGGTCATACCAGACTTGCCAGCTATACCAGACTTCATACCGCTCAGGCATAAAAAGCCAATTCTACCTTCTCGAGCCACAGTACCTGATCATATTGCAACTGCACCTGACAGCTTGAAGATCATTGAGCTATTTCGGTTATTCTTTCCAGATTCGATTCTCCGAACTATCGTTGCCAACACCAAGCAATATGCAGAGTTAAAGCAAGCGGATGAGGAAGGACGAATCTGGATTGATCTTACAATTCCCGAACTTCTAATCTTTATTTCTATCTGCATCTACTATGGTCTCTTTAAGACGGCTGGTGGCATTGAATGGCTTTAGAATTGCGGAGATATGCATAAACCATTCCATCGCATTACAGAACATATGAAACTCAGACGATTTCAACAAATCAAGAGATTTCTATATATATCTTCACATGGGCAAAATTCAGGTCAATACTACGCCAAGGTCAAGCCTCTACTCTCACATATATGCAATGTTTCAAAGAAGATATACCAACCCAATTCGGACATTTCAGTAGATGAAATGATAATTCGTTTCTGTGGTAGAAGTCTTCATACTGTGCGAATCAAGATGAAACCTAATCCAGAGGGCTTCAAATTTCTTGCTCTGTGTGATTATGGATATACTTGGACATTTCTCCCAACATCTTGCACTGCCAAGAATGTTGAATTGCCGAATATTGTGAGTCTCAGTGAAACTGGCCGATCTGTTGTATATCTCATCCAACAACTACCCATTACTCAACAAGGATTCACGTGTTATTTGGACAATTATTTTACCTCGATCCCTCTCTTTAATTACCTTCGAAACAAGGGTATTGGCGCCTGTGGAACTGTACGCAAGTCCTCTGCGAAATTCCCGAAAGTGTTGAAAATCGAAAAAGAGAAGCTGAAGCTAAATTGGGATACAAAGGCCGGGGTAGTTGTTGATGATGTTCTGGCAATACTATGGGTGGATAATGGACCAGTTAATATTCTTACAACTGTGCACAAATTTCATAACGAAGATGTTGAGAGGCTTTGACGGCATCCGAGAATCACATGTGTTAATGAAGCAATTGTTCGAGCAACATGGGGCTCAAATGTTAGAAAGCTATTGAATATTCCCAAGGCAATCGATGACTACAATCATCACATGGGAGGTGTTGACATTGCTGATCAGCGACGAAAATATTATGCTACACAGATTACAGTGCAACGAACATGGATGCCTCTCTTTTTCTGGCTGCTGGATACTGCAATAATTAATTGTCATATTGTGTACAATAAAATTGCTGAAAGCCCTATTACCCATGCAGATTTCCGATTGCAATTAGCTTGGAAGCTCATTAAGCTGGCGCATGATATGCAGCTTGTGAAATCACAGAGGATGACATGCAAATCTGCACAGGAGGATCCCACAGAGTCCACCCATCCTCTATTTAAAAACCCGCAAGTAACGAAAAATTCCATCGACCTCCACACCATCCGACTAATTCCCGGTGACCACCTACCAGACTTTCTTGAAGACCGCCGAACATGTGTATGATGTCATGTTCAGGCAAAGGCTGGTAATATAGAGATCAATAAGAAATGTCCACTACGTAGTAATATCTATTGTCAAACCTGCAATGCGATCTTGTGTCTAACCTGTGAGTGTAACTGCTTTTCTGAATATCACAAGCCAAATGAACAAGCCATTTAGTCCAATAACGAACCGAATCAATTACCGAATACCAGATCAATTACCAAATTACCGATTACCATATCAATTACCGAATACCAGATCAATTACCGAATTACCGAATACCAGATTAATTACCGAATTAAATAAAAAGGCGGAGGGAAAATGTCAGATGGAATTAAATTTCTTATTAGTCATTATATGTATGTTTTTATGTTTTTATATTTTTATTCTTTCACTATGTACATGTGAGTCGGCAGCTTTTGCAGTAGTGAAAAAAATGGCGGCTTTCGTGACAAAAAATAAAAATCGACAACTTTTGCTGAAAAGAAGATTGGCAGCAAAGAAAACGATCAGCTGTAGAGAAAAAGATTGGCGGCAAAAAATAAAATAAAATAAAGATCGCCTGCAGCTTCGGCAAAAAAAATGATCAGCTGCAGAGAAAAAGATTGGCGGCAAAGAATAAAATAAAATAAAGATCGCCTGCAGCTTCGCAGCAAAAAAAATGATCAGCTGCAGCTTCGCAGCAAAGAAAAGATTGGTAGTGGCCACCTGCAGCTTTGCAGCAAAGAAAAGATTGGCGGCGGCTTCATGGCAAAGAATAAAATAAAAATAATGATAGCATGCAGCTTCGCAGCAAAAAAAAAACAATCAGCTGCAGCTTCGCAGTAAAGAAAAGATTAGCGGCGGCTGCCTGCAGCTTTGCAGCAAAGAAAAGATTGGCGGCGGCTTCATGGCAAAGAATAAAATAAAAATAATGATCGCATGCAGCTTTGCAGCAAAAAAAAACAATCAGCTGCAGCTTCGCAGCAAAGAAAAGATTGGCGGCGGCCGTCTGCAGCTTTGCAGCAAAGAAAAGATTGGTGGCGGCTTCATGGCAAAGAAAAGATTGGCGGCGGCTTCATGGTAAAGAATAAAATAAAAATAATGATCGCGTGCAGCTTCGCAGTAAAAAAAAATGATCAGCTGCAGCTTCGCAGCAAAGAAAAATCGATTGCAGCTTCTCAGTGAAGAAAAAAAATCACCAGCGGCTTCAAAGAAAAAGATTGGTGGCAGCTTCGCAATAAAGATCGGCGGCTTTTGCAATAAAAGTTGCCTTTAAGGTTGAGGAGGTTCTGGAGAATGATAAAGTATATATTTAGATATTAAATACATAGGTATTGCATTAGACAAGGTAAGTACAACTGATTAGAACACACCAGCATTTCTTGGACATTTGTTCGCCCCATGATTAATACTGTTGCAAGTCATGCAAGAATGTATGAAACGACAGTGAGTATAGGTACAACCTTCAATGCTTATATCATTTTCGCCTTTCGCATTTTTTCCATTGTAGAAAAAGCAAGGTCCCTCTTCATTGTGAGGTTTGCCTATTATTTTAAGTAAAACAGTTGACAGAAATTTTAGTAAAATTGACGTAGTTAGACACCAAAGAAAAGGACTTATTACCTTTTGCTCTTTTTTTATTAGGTTCATCGAGGGAAGAATTTTCAGCGGCAATATAAGATACAAGCCCAGCAATGAGCCTGTCATTCTCCTTCTTGAGCTGACCGACATCTTTTTTGAGCCACTGCGAATTTTCTTGAACTCGTTGTGAATCGTCTAGAAGTCGTTGCACGTCATCATTAAGTCGTTTTATATTATAATAAAGTCATTTTATGTTGTCTTCTTAGTGGGAAAGACAAATATTAATCACGGATAATCCCTTGCGGTTGTTCTCCAAGACTTGCTGAATATCCAATAGGTCCATATTTTGTGGAGGAAGAGTGAAGAAAAGAAAGGAGCAAAAATAATCAATTTAAATAAACAAAGAACAACGAAATACAAATTTGGAGGACGTGTCATGTTTACTTACAAGTGCAATTTTATGTTTTTTTTACTGAGTAGGCTATGATCCTCTCCTTGAATATATGAATGGTCTTGGCAATATCGATGGAAAAGGTATGTTGTGCGCAGCATAAAGTAATGGCAGTTGACATAGTGGTGAAGAGTTTGTTGTCAAGTTGTCAAGCAAGGACGGACGAGTTGAGAAATCCTTTTTAAGGTCCTATTACCTTTACTAGATATTGATTGACGTCAGCAATATCAGCTACAATCAAGTTATTTGGTAATTCTAAGTTCAAGCTATTCGGTAATTCTAAGTTCAAGCTATTTAGTAATTCTAAGTTCAAGCTATTCGGTAATTCTAAGTTCAAGCTATTCGGTAATTCTAAGTTCAAGCTATTTGGTAATTCTAAGTTCAAGCTATTCAGTAATTCTAAGTTCAAGCTATTTAGTAATTCTAAGTTCAAGCTATTCGGTAATTCTAAGTTCAAGCTATTCGGTAATTCTAAGTTCAAGCTATTCGGTAATTCTAAGTTCAAGCTATTCGGTAATTACCCCAGAAGCATTCGTCCCTCCCCATACATTACTCTCTTCCTCTCCACATTACTAACCTTTATTCAGATATTATCACATGTACTATTCAAACATTACCGCATTATTCGGACATTGCAACATCACCATGCATACATTTGCACTAATATTTCCTCCCCGTCACTATCGGCCATTAATATGTATTCCTCTACATTGCTGTCAGTCATTAATATGTATTCCTCCTTCTGCTCTTCCTTCTGCTCCTCCTTCTGCTCCTCCTTCTGTTCCTCCTTCTGCTCCTTCTTCTGCTCCTCCTTTTGCTCCTCCTTCTGCTCCTCCTTCTGCTCCTTGTCTCTACACTTCACATTCTCTCGCTCTGCTCCGTCCCTTTTAGATACCTCCCTTTGTTGCCTTTTTCTGGCCTTGTAGGTACATTTTTCTCTAGAACTGAGGTCTTGCATGTTGGTATTCGTTATTTGGCAGAACCATCGCATGCTAGGGCATTTGCTGCGCTTCTGCATACAGTTGTTACAAGACTTGCGCTTGGGACCCAGCTTGGAGCCTGAAATGGATATTTAGTAAATAAAGAGGCTGGAATTTCATTCAACACAGGCAACACGAGCAGACCTTGTTTATTGTCAGGGCATTTTGAGCGACCAGACATTCCAAGAAACAATTTTGGTGAAGGGGGCCAGGAGAGAGATGTGTGGAAGATCCGTAATCTGTCTGGTAATTGTTTTCAGCAATTACAACAGTCTAGCATCAGTGCTCAACTTCGAATCTTTCTGAAGCCCTCCTAATAAATCAAATCGTCATCATAAAGCTTCAGAAATACAGGAGATCGAAGCATATTCAAAGAATGTAGCGTAAGCTCCCAGCCTGAAGAGCCCGATCAGCTCATCTGACTTTAACTGATTGATCCCTTATCTCAATTTTTTAATTTAGTAATCTCAAATTACTGCTGTTGTCGAATTAAAAACACTGCAATAAGTTTAATTCATAAAATGAATTTATTTTATAAGTGAGCACTCCTGCCTTTAATACTCCACCCCCCCACTCCTTCCAAACATAATGCGCCAAAAAACTAGCTGCCATAACTGCCGGATGCAGGGAAAGACATGCTGAACGCTAATAAAGCTCTGCCAATACCTGGACCCTAATATACCCAACGTACCTCAAAGGGTGCGACACTATAATAATAGTAAAAGAAAGGCCACTACAAAGGTCCAGAGGCCATTACCCACCAAGGCCATTACCAACGTGAAGGCCGTGGAGGCTGCGAAGGCCGCTGAGGCTGTCACCAACATGGAGGCCACCATCCCCAATGCGGTCTCGCCCTCGCCACCCTTGCTCTCATCGTCGCTACCCTCGCTCTCATTGTTACCACCCTCACCTGAAGCTGCGGTGCCCAGGAAGGGAGCAGATTGGTCTGATGGTAGCGATGGGGGTGACAATGATGATGTAAAAGTACTAAATGAGGAAGAGGTGGCGGGCTTGAAGCAAAGGTGGAAAGAAGAGGAATGGAAGTGAAGGTGGGAAGAAGAGGAATGGGAGCGAAGGTGGAATGAAGAAGTTGATGAGCTCAGCAGCGATGAGCTTGAATAGTAGAATAGAAGAATGTAAATAAATAAATAAATGCTTTTCGAATTTGATGTCATGCAGTTCGAGATTCGAATTTGGTTCTTACAGTCAGCTAACCGCATAACCGTAGCCTCACCCGCATAACCGCGTAGCCATAGCCTCACCCGCGTAATGTAACCATAGCCTCGCCGCATAACCGTAGCCTCACCGTGTAACTGTAGCCTTGCCATGTAACTGTAGCTTTGCCTGCATAACCATTTAGTTTCGCATGCATAGAAAGAGCACAGGGTAAAGGATCACAGAATAAAAGGCTTAAAACCCATGTGCATAAATAAATAATAAAATAAACTCATCTAAACTTCTGCACAAAAGATCACCAAAATACATGAAACTCCATTGCAATTGCCGAAATGCATGAGCGACTTAAGAAACTCCATTGCAATTGCCGAAATGCATGAGCAACTTAAGAAACTCCATTGCAATTGCCGAAATGCATGAGCGACTTAAGAAACTCCGTTGCAATTGCCGAAATAGACTTAAGATCAGTATTGTTGATAGGAAGAAGGTAAGGCAGTGTGAGAATGACCAAGTCATACAGATATCTAAATAAATTTCACATGATCAGTTATCTTCCAAAAACCAACTTTGGCAATGTAGTACTATTAAATTTTCAGTGTGTTTTTACTGCAAAAGAGTATAACATTTCAATAGAGAATACATAATTAGATTTTTTCAAATAAAAATATTTCAATTTATTATATAAATAATAGATAAACTCATAATAAATATTGTATTATTTTTGCAGCCAAAATTGGCTGCAAATGGTAACAGAGTAAGGGATAAGAGTGATATATATAAAAAGGCAGCAACAAACACTTGCAGAAACATAACAAACAACTATGCCTATCATCAGCCACCAAAACCAGAGGACTCAAGAGCCTTATCCAACTCAACCGCAGTAAAGAAATACTGCTAGATGTTCAACACCACTCTGACCAAACTATGAACAGATCAAGAATATAGTGAAGAATGCAATCATTGATCGACATAATGAATCAGTACTACTATATGCTAAAGTAACCCAAGAGGACACTATTGAAATGGTAGAACTTGCAAAAAGAAAGATCAACATCTACCAATTTCACAATATTGCTGGACAATTCAGAAGTTATTATCAAATGGGATACACCTTACAGTTAAGACAAGAAAACTATCAAGAAACAACAGAACAAGAATCTGCCAGAATTCTAGGATTAAACCACTGGGAAAGGCACATAGCTAGAAGGACCTTCAAAGTATTCCAATATTGGCCTTCCATATTGAAACATCTTGGTAACCTAAGCCTACATCAATGGGAATACTTATGAAATGAAGAAGAAGAAACTTTGTTACTCTATCTCTTGGAAAATTACCCAATGAATAACAACTGTCTGGAAGAAGAAACCAATACTTCCTTATCGGGATTGGATATAGAAGAAGATGTAGGCACTACCAATATCATAGGCACCACCGACATCATAGGTACTGCCGATATCATAGGCACTGCCGACATCGTAGGCACTATCAATATCGTAGGTACTGCTGACATCTACAATATAGATTTTATTAACATATTATTTGACTTCTAAATTAGTAACCAATATTCCGAGTAGTAACCTGGGCAGCTACCTGTATAGTACCTCAAGAATTTGTATAAATGTAAGGGGGTTTCTCCTAAACCGCCTGTGAGGAAGCGTCTGATGATACTATTCCGCGTTGGACTTAGAAATCTCCGAGTACGTCGCAAAGTTTCTAAGATATCGAAAGTACTTTGTTTCTTTATAAGATTATTAATTATGAATTTCAGACTTATAGTCTTTTAGCACTCTTGATGTGTGTAGAAGGGGGTGAGATCTTTAGCTCTCAAAGGGATCTTGAGTGTGCACCACTATTGAACTGAAGTTTATTGAAATAAAGAATTGAGGGATATTTATACAAATTCTCGAGGTGCTATACGGGTAGCTGCCCAGGTTACTGCTCGGAGAACTATTGGCTATTCAAAATATAAACTAATTATGAATTTATATGATATAACGAGTTATATAAGTTATGGATTTAAGACGGTTAAAGATTTAAGACGGTTGAGAGATTTAAGACGGTTAAAAGGTTTCACAAATCAAGGAACTGTTCCAATTGGTCGAAATCTCTTTGTATTATGCGGATTTCTTCTTTAAGTTCCTCAAAGGCCATTTGGGATAGTTGGTGAAATGCGGATGGTCTAATTTTGGTAAGTCTTTTTAAGGCGACTGGTCGGAACTGGAAGAGTCCGTAAATCCGAAGAGCAATCCTTTGAGATTGGAGGGGGATTCCTTGATGTAGTGCTCATTTGCATGCTTCTGCATGTCATCGGTCCCATACATGTTCAAGATCTTCTTCCCAGATCCTAGCGATCTTATAGTAAGCCTGAAATTCATCTTGTGTTTGTCGTTTCTGAGCAATGTCGATGTTTTTCATTATTATTTGAGTCCTTTGTAGAGCAGATCCTTCCTCAGGTAGTAGTTCAGTTGGAGGGTCTTCTAAGGCTCGGTATGCTTCAATGACTCGGCTTCGGAGGTATTCGTCATTATTGAATCGGGGCATAGTTGTCTGTTATGTTTCTGCAAGTGTTTGTTACTGCTTTTATATCTATCACTCTTACAACTCTTCCCTCTTTGAAAAAATAGCATCCGCGCTATTTCTGTAAGGACTTGTGATATTTTTCTAGTGCTTCATCTGTATTTGTCAGATTGCTAAGTGGTTCCCATGTAGCATCATGTAAGGGGTATCCTTTCCACCTGATCAGGTATTGCGGTATCGATCTGTTGCCTTGTTTGGTAATCCGTTGATCTAAGATTTCTTCTACTTCGAATTCTTCTGTGTCATTGACCAAAATTGGTGCGGGTGGTATGACTTATCTGTCTGGAAACAGGTCGTCATTATTTGGTGTATAACGTTTCAGTAGTGATACGTGAAACATGGAGTGAATCTTCATTGTTGATGGTAACTCCAGTTTGTAAGCAACAGCTGATATTTTTGCAATAATCCTGAATGGTCCGAGAAACTTGTTCTGAAGTTTCTTTGAAGGTTGATTAGATAATTGTCACAGTATGATATATCTTGAGGACAGTAAGACCATTTCGTCTATCTCAAATGATTCTTCACGCCTTTTTTCGTTTGCGTATCTGGTCTGTTGTACTTGTGCTTCGCGAATTGCATCTTGTGCTTTGGTCAGCAGGTTGGTCATTCGTGTGGTGAAGTCATCAACAGCTTGTACTGTTGATTCGACTTTTTCCATTAACAGAGTTGCTGGTGTCAGTGGGTGGTAACCATAATTCAGGAAGAATGGCGATAGTTTTATTGACTTTTGCTGAGCATTATTGCATGCAAATTCGGCGGCAGTTAAGTGTTCGTCCCAATCATTTTGTCAATAGTTGATGTAAGTTCTAAGCATTTGTTCCAATGTTTGGTTCATGCGTTCTGTTTGTCCGTCGGTCTGTGGGTGAAATGCAGTTGAGAGTGCTATTTTTGTCCTAAGTGTTTTGAATAGCGATTACCAAAAGTTGCTTGTAAACTTTGGATCTCGGTCGCAGATAATAATTCGTGGTAGTCCATGTAGGCGAAAAATATTATCGAAAAATATTTTTGCTACTTCTGGTGTAGTATCAGTTGTTTTGCTTGCAACAAAGTGAGTTTGTTTGCTGAGTCGATCGATGAAGACAGTTATTGTGTCTTTCCCAGATATTGTTTTCGGCAGTTGGATAATGAAATCCATACTGATTTGTTCCCATTTTTTGGCAGGTATAGGTAGTGGTTGTAATAGTCCAACGGGTGATTGTCGGAGTGTTTTGTTATGTTGGCAAGTGTCACAAGAGGCTATGAAGCTCTTGGTGCTTGTAAACATTTTCGGCCAGTAAAAGTTTCTGGTGAGTGCTTCGTAGGTTTTATCAAATCCGAAGTGGCCTGCTAAGGGTATATCATGGTGTTCTTGTAGAATCTTGACATGAAGATTTGACGGTATGAAGAGTTGATCTTTATAATAGAGATTGTTGTTTCAGATCTTGAATTTGTTTGTCATATCCGGTTTGGTGTTGAGTTCTTCTATGATTTTCTGTGCTTCTTTGTCTAACTGGACTCCTTCTTGAATTTCATGTATCCAGTTGTCTGTGATTTCGATGATAGCTTTGATCTGTTCGTCCTCCTGTTGTTGTCTGGATAGTGTGTCTGCTACGACATTAAGTTTTCCAGGTTTGTAGATTATTTCAAAGTGATAATTGTTGAGATGGTCTATCCATTGCGCTTGTCGGGTGGAGAGGGTCAGTTGTTTGTTCAGGTATTTGAGTGATTCATGATCTGTATAGATCAGGAATTTGTTGCCTATCAGGTAGTGTCTCTAAGCCTGTGTTGCATCGATTATTGCGAGTAACTCTTTTTCGTGAACAGGGTAATTTCTTTCTGCAGATGACATTTTTCTTGAACAGTAGGCGATAGGTTGGTCTTTTTGCGAAAGTACGGCTCCAATTGCATAATCTGAGGCATTGGTAGTTACTACAAATTGTAGGTTCTGATCTGGGCTTCTAAGGACAGGTGCAGTCGTTAACTTTTCTTTCAAAGTTTCAAAGGCTGTGTTGTGATTGTCATTCCATTCTTGAATAACATTTGTGCCTGTTACTGTCAGGTCATGTAGGCATGCTACAATTCCTGCGTAATTCTTGATAAACCTTCGGTAGTATCCTGCTAGTCCTAGGAAGGATTGTATTTCCTTGATCATTGTTGGTTTTTCCCACTTCTTGATTGCCTCGATTTTTGCAGGGTCAACTAGAATGCCATGTTCATTGATTCGGTGTCCAAGGTATACAACTTCTTTTTGTAAAAAGTTACACTTGCTGAGTTTAATATATAACTGATATTTTCTCAGGATTTCTAGTACTTGGCGGAGATGTTGTAAGTGTTCTTCTTTTGTTTTGCTATAGATCAGTATGTCATCGATGTAGACAACTACGAATTTGTCAAGTAGTGGTCTGAATATATCATTCATCAGGCCTTGGAATGTTGCAGGTGCATTTGTCAGTCTAAAAGACATGACTTTCCATTCGTAATGTCTGTATCATGTTCTAAATGCTGTTTTCGGGATGTCTTCTTCAGCAATGCGGATCTGGTAGTATCCTGATCATAAGTTGATTACCGAAAATATAGTTGCTCCTTTGAGTCGGTCGAATAATTCCATGATGTTGGGTAATGCGTATCGGTTCTTGATAGTTATATCATTGAGTTGTCGATAGTCAATACACATTCTAATTCCATCCTTCTTTTTGACAAATATGATAGGTGCTCCAAAAGGTGATGTGCTAGGTTGAATGGATCCTCGTTCAATTAATTCTTCTAGAGTCTTCTTGAGTTCTTGTAATTCTGGTCTGGATAATTGATAAATTTTCTTGAATGGTGGTTCTGTGCTAGGTATTAAGTCAATTCGGTGATCAATACTTCATTTTGGTGGTAGTCCTTCTGGTAAGTTTATAGGAAACCGGTTTGCGAATTCAGTGATAAGTGGTTGTAAAGATATATCCAGGCTATTAATGTCTATGTCTGTTTCAGTGGTAATTTTAGCAATGTCCTTTTCCGTAATAATGCAGCAGTAAACTATGTCATCTTTTTCGAGATGTTGGTGGAATTTTTTAGCTGAGTAGAGTCAGATCTTGCCGTTTCTTGATTTGGAGACCAATTTGATGTCCTTGTTTCGATGAGTAAACTCCATGGTTCCGCTTGGCCAGTCGATGTTAGGGTTCTTCTGATCTAGCCAACTCTTTCCAAATACTACGCTCGGTCCAGGCATGCCTATAATTTCGAAATTCA
>RBNK01000454.1:0-25648 GCA_003990785.1 Endogone sp. FLAS-F59071 | reverse complement strand
CAAAAAGAAAAAAAAAAAAAAAAGACGCGCCCAATAGCGGCAGACGACCTGGAAATTAAACCTTACATTACTGACTGACAGCCAAAAAAGAACATGGTCAAATTTTTACGGAAAAAAAAAAAAAAAAAAAAAAAAAAAAAAAAAAAGACTTACCGCCAAATCGGTATGGTTCTGTTTTCAAAGAGTATGGCGTGAATGACGGAATAGATCAAAAATAAACTAGATAAAATTTTTATCATTATAATCGGGCTCAATGTTTTATGAAATTTGATCGACTCACTTGATGTGTGCTTCCTTTCAACATTAAGAGGTATGATCCACCTTCTTCCTTGGAAGCATTGTCAACAAGAAGCTTTAATTTGTCGAAATTTCCAGGCCAAATCGCAAATGCTTCAGAGGCTATAGCCAGCACAGGTTTCAATATGGGCCGTGTCGATTCGTATTTTAAGCACTCGGTCCAAGGATCAAGCAGAAGCCCACAATGGAACGGCATATGGTTTGCACGGAGAACTTCAATCTGTCAGTGCGTATTTTATCCAATTTAGAAAAATTGCCACGAATTAGCGATAAGCTGGTATGATGTGGCAAAAAAAAAAAAAAAAAAACTAACCGTGGTGGAGGCTCCAAAACTATGTCCCGCCATCACCAAGTATTCCAGGTCGAGCCTCCCTTTCCACATCTCCTGCAGTTTGCCTTCTATCCTATCGTCACTACCTATATCAAGAATACTCAGCATATCAATGCATTTCTGTATTTCTCTTATTCTAAATTTGAGTTGCTCGTAGCGGAGCTCCATATGAACTTCGCCGCTCCAAGGTCCACTCGGCTTCTTATAAGGCATGAACTTTGCAGGGTCTGGAAGCTGAGCAACACAGCCCGTACCATCACGGTGTTCCAGGGCGCAAACTACAAACCCACGCGAAGCCATCTCTGCGCAAAAATTTGCATAGACCACACGGTTTCCGCCTTCCATTTTATGCATCAAGGTTAGTATCATGCTTAACCCCCCCCATTAATACGGGTTATTACGCAGGCACGCCACCTCTGCGATAAAGATGAGGAAGCGTACCTAAACCATGACTGAATATAATAATAGGGAACTTCTTGCTAATATTTCCTAATGGGGCGTTCAGCCATGCTCGCGTTGGTAATCTAGTCGTCGGACCAGCCACTGGAGCAAATAACCAACGGGGAGCGTTGATAAAATCGGCGAGACCTGTAAGAGAAATTTTAAATATGTGCAAAAAGTTCCCGAGTTTCTGATCGCCCCCCCCCCAACTAAAATACTACGACTGACCATAAGTATAATGCACGGACGGGAACCAGGGGGCATTCGCAAGCTTCTTTCCATTAACATCCAAGCCCCGTTCCACGTCAGCAGGATAGAAAATACGCACAAGTATATTCTCGGCGTCCGAATGCGACAAACTCAAGTTGCTGTGTTCGTTATAAAGGGTGGAAGGTGTGCTGGCAAGACCACTGTCGTCGTCGGCTAGCCGTTTAGCAGAGCACCACTCGATATCATGAGCGCCGACCGGGAAAGAACCGGCAAGTGGGGGAAATTTTGCCAATAATGCCATGTTGTAGGACACAAGACGAGAAGAGAGAGAGAATAGTTAATCACCGATTGTGGAACTAGTTGAAACGCATTAATGTTGCGTTACTTTAATGACCAATCAGATGTGCTTGAAATTTTAATTATGTATGGTTCAATCTCATAAGCTTTCGAATTCCAATCTCGGGTCGATAAATCGTATTGTAAAAAATCTAAAAAAAAAAGTAAGATTATGTGTAAATGATCTTCGAGTAAGGTGCTTGCGTAGTAGCTCATTTTTTAACTTAAACGGATAAATGTTTGCTTAGAACAAAGTGAAAAAATAAAATATATAAGGTAAAAAATAAAATAAAATAAAAAAATAAAAAAATACCCAGATTATTTTCTTTCTTTTTAAGGAATGAGTATTTTAATTCGAATCTGCCAATAAATTTCTTTTTTAAATTAATAAAACATATGTTAAGCGCACCAGGCATCATGCTTATTGAAGTCTGTTTTTATTGTTTTTATGCGCAAAGGTTACAAATATTCAATTAATTTAACACTAATGCTAAGTTTTCTATTTTTATTAGAAATAAAAAATTTGTACAATGATACGATCCTTTAAAGTTAAGAATCATTTTATTCCTCTGTCTTCAGTGTATCGAATCAGTTAAAGCCCAGACTATAGTAAGAAGGCTTTTCTTCTAAGCCATTTGCCTGGACCATACCAATACTAATCGTTCATGTCTCGATACACTATCAATTTCCAGAAAAAGGCATTGATACGAGATGAGCACGGATGATATCAATAATCAAAATTAGTCATCAAAGCTTCCTACATATAATTACAACGTACATGAGACATATTCATTTTTTTTTTTTTTTTTTTTTTTTTTTTTTTTTTTTTTCCCAATAAAAATGAGAGTGTATGATCTTTGATTAGCCGCTTTGCCTCAATTAACATTTTGTGCTCCATCCGTTTTAGAACCAGTCAGATCAAATTGGACGCCTGAAGGTATGAAAAGCAACGTTTGCACGAAGACAAATCAAAGGGTGTTTAAAAGATTGCTCAACAAAATTACAAATTACTCCATTGTCAAAATCAACATACCAGGAGCACGCTGAATAGATCCTGCAGCTGGAAATTTCGCCAGTGTCAAATTCGTGTGGGAGAAATCGACTCGTTGGTTGAAATCGAATCCAAAGTATGCATTTTCGAAATCTGCGCCCTCTAAATTTGATCCCGTAAACGTAGACTTTGGATCGACATGGTAATTGCGGAAATCCAAGCCACTCAGATCCATCTTAACAAGATTGAAGAGAGTTGGTGTTGTAGAATAGGGACGGCTAGGATACATTTGGAGGAGATCATCTACAAATAGCAATAACATTATGGCATCAGAGGTATACATATCTATTACATGATAGCAGGGATTGTTTACTTCATTTCAGATTCGCCATCAAGGAGAAGTAAGAAAACAAATAAAACCGAAACGTGCTAACCTTGAGTCTTTCTGGGTAGATTTAACCACTTCAGTTTCAGAAGCCCATCAATTTGATAGAACCGGGCCTCCTGAATTAATTCATCACAGCTAAGAGAGAGAATTACACATGGCCAAAGTAGAGAGACGATTTAGCATCACGATAAAGCAGCAACCATATTTAAGGGATAGTAAAAAAAACAATGTACACACATTTTCTGATCATCTGTAACACTCGAAGGAATCTAGAAATATTGACTACTTAGTGAGCAATCCGATTGACTTAATAATTATAGGCACATATTGATATGTAAATTTGTCGAGCTTACCCTAAGATCCCTTAAATAATTCAAAATAAGCCGAAAATGTGTACCGTCTCGATCGATAAAGTAGGATCCATCTGCTTCCGCAATCAGTGCGTGCCTGCCCGAGAACATTGCTGCCAGCATTGACTGCCGATCTCTCGTAAGTGTCGTTATGCTTGTTTCAAAGAGATATCCGCCGACGTTGAGCTTGACCTATGAAAATTCAATCATATCAGCAAAGCTCAAGCATAATGAGACAAACATGATAAGGCTTGGAATATTACCTTTTCTTTTTGGAATTTTGTGACATCTATTGACACATTCAAAATATGTAAAAGGGCGTATTTCAGTTTAATATATTAGTATTCAACCATGACATACATCATGGTCATTTTACACAAGTTCTGTCTCGATTCACAACTTCTTTGTCTTTTGCGGTAGCACAATTTACATAAGCAAGTGGACAGAAAAAAAAAAAAGTGAATCTCGTATACCTTTCATAAGGTTGGTCTCCAATTCGAATTTACGTCGGTCCTCTTCCAACTCCTCTTGCCTGTCTATCAATTCTTTAGACAGTCTTTCATATTCTGTTTCCATTTTCTTCGATAGTTCTGCTTTCGACTGATCGAATTTTAATTCCAATCCTTTCAGTTTCTCGATTAAGCCATAGATTTCTTTGTAAACGACTGTCAACGAGTCGAGTAGGATAGATGATAAACATTGGAATAATTTGAGGGAGTATTGAAATAGGTATTTTCATGTGCGAAAACTTGGATTCCCACGTACACCACGTCGTGGTTTTAAATCGAGAGAACTGTACATACCTTCTTTCCGACCTCGGAAAGTATCGTTCAACAACGTCCACTCGGGCTGAAACTCTTCAAAAACACCAAAATGATTCTTGTTTGTTGTAGCATCGTCCTCAGTTGTGGTATCGCTATGTGGTGGCTGTTCGAAAACGGAAGAGGATGCTGACTCAAAAATTGCGCTCACGCTCGAGTCAGCGGAATCGTGACGCTGTCTTTGCTGTGGGTTGGCAGCAGCGGGAGATGGTTGCACTGGTGGTTTTAGCGTGGGTACGTTGAAAGTGTCGAAAAAGTTTTGAGCCATTTGTTAAGGGTTGTTAGGCCGTTGATAGTAAGCGAGCTTGTTGGTCGGTTGACCTGTTGGAATTGCTAGGGTCAATAGAAGTTGAACGGTAGAATCATTTGTTGGGGGTCAATAAAAGTTTAAATTGTAGAATCGAGCGACGAAGTTGGAGAAATGTCGGGAGGGAGCGAAGCTACCATCAAGCTCACCTCTTTCTCGCTCTTCACTACGTTTCACCGGCGTAGACTCCTGACTCAAGAAAACACGGTCCAAAAAACATTGGGACGCCGGTTGGGCATTGACCGATGACGCAATGATCGTGACTTTTTCACGGCCATAGAAACAACGTTCAAAATGCCATTAATGATGGATGTATCGATTATATATGATTACAAGGCATTTTTTTTTTTTTTTTTTTTTTTTTTTTTTTTTGCATTTTCCACGCATGACCGTTAAAGCTCTCTTTTTTCTTTATAAACGCAGGCTCCAAGCGCAATTCCTCGGCAACTGAAAGCCGCACGCTGGGCCATAGTGTGCAGCTACTTTAATAAGTACAGACCCCCCCTACCTCTATGAGCGCAAGCAGCCCCGCAGCCCCAGAGGGGGGGTTGTTGTTACACTTATGAAGGTTCGACTGTTGTTTGTGTATCCATTGGGGTGGTGAGGCTACACAAAGGCGGTCCAATCATCTTGCGTCATCTTGTGTGCATCAAATCACACAACAGTCCTTCCTCTCTTCTCAAAGCCCTGGCGCCAATCGTCATCTCACGTCCATCGTTAATTTTCTTGGAAAGCTGACTTTCTTCCGCCACCCATCCCCCCCGTGTCGTTTCTTTTGATGTCGACCTTTTCTTTACTGTAAAACCAAATCCGCGTTATCAGATCATCTCCGCAGGGAGACCCCATACAATAAACAGCCATGAGCGGCGACACTAAACTCATCCTCAATTTAATAAATAGAATCGGTGTCAGGGTAATTGCATACGCAGTATTAGGACGCGTTCGTCCTTTTTGATCGTGACGTTTGTAACGCCACTCGAATTAACTTCCCTTTCGCATCTTACTGCAACCTCACTACAAAACCCTTAAAGCTGCCATGCAACAGCGGCAGGAAGCTTGAAAGCCTGAATACAGACCCTCTGGTTCAGCAGACTGTTACTGCTCTAATCGAGTTGTCGAGGTATAGGCTACCGCAAATTGCAAATAGCTTGGTCAATGTGTTGGAAAACGTGTCAAAGGTATGGGGCTGTTGTCTTTCGTGTGATTCTTACGCTTATCTTTATCATTATTGTTTACATCCGTATGGCATTTATTGCTCTCCCAACGCTTGCTGGGTGTGGCTTTATCAACTTGCAAAACCCTGCCAGAGATTTCAGTTCTTTTGTCGAATCCCATCGCATTAATACTCACCAATCTCTCTCTCTCCTTCCCCCCTTCTTTCCCTCACCTCTACGTGCAAACTATAAATGCGATCGATCATCTCCATCGACCAGACGTCGTCAATGGTGCTAGAGGATTTCGTGCCGTTCGATGTTCTCCAGTCTCAGTTGTTTATCCTGAGACTGCTCTCTGCATGCATGTATCAGCACTGGAAATGCTTCCGAGAAGGCCTACCTGAACCTGAAGCTACTGTGATCACCTCGCCTAGAGTTGAGAACGGCAACGATGACACATCGTCCATTACCAGCGACCACAGCACCAATTCTACTTCGTACACACTACCACGGAAAATGGAAGACCCACCTCCTCTGGATGACTCGTTAGCTAAATACATTCTATCTGTGCTTTCACGCTTTCTGCATCAGATGTCTACGCAGGAGGAGAATACCGTCAATCAACCCACCGCTCCTTCCCCAGCCGTAATTACGCGTGATCCATTTACGGGTCCTGGTGGTGCTAATAGCCCTTCTTCGGATATTATTGTGGAAATTTACAATGCTGCAAAGCGTGTGCTTTTTTACACGAGTGCAAGCAATTGGAACGTCGTTTTCTCCAGGATCAAAGCACGGATCGCTTATCTGACCTCGACGAATGACGAATGGCCGGAAACAGCTGAGCTGAAGCTGTTGGAATGCTCTGCGTTAAATTCAAGAAGATTGTCGATGGTGCTGCAAGGTGTATATTCCTGCTTACTATTCTCACAAACGCGAAAAAAAAAAAAAAAAAGTAGAAACATAGACACTAATTAACTTATTGAAATATATTTATTTCCCAGAACTTTGTACGACATTTCCTTACCTCAAGCGTTCGGCGCAATCCGTTATGGCGATCGTCCTTCACAAGGCGATTTGGAACTGGATTGAACATTATCCAGCCGAGTTTGTTCAGCTCGCGCAGAGCCAAAAACGCCAAGAGGGTGGGCCTGAGATCCTATTCGACATCTGTAATAACCTCGCTGACAATCCGCGTAGGAAGGCCGTGTTCTGGCCGCTGCAGACAATGCTACTCATTCTCTGTCCTGACGTGTTACTGACCGCTGCCATGACTGAAGGAAGAGGAACCCCGGCTAGTAAGAGGGTGTGTAGAAAGTTTTTTATTTTTATTTTTATTTTTATTTTTTTTATTTTATGATATTTTGAATGAAATAGAGTTGGCCATTGAACAAATCTAACAACGTTTCCGTCTCTTCTAATCTGTTTGCTTGTTCTCCCTTTGCCAGGCCATGTTTCTGGATTCTTTGAAGAAATCTTTGAGGAGTGCTCGATTGGCTGACGTGGCCGCAATCTGCTATGTCGACATCTGCAAAGCGTCCACTTATGTATCAAAGAATGATACATCGGCATTGCGGCACATCGTACCAGAGATTGAAAACGAGTTAAAGGAAAAACTGTTTGATTCGCAGCGGCCTTTTCTCAACTCGGACAATGCTATCGATCAGACACTCATGACTGATTGCTTGACAGCACTATTCCGCCTAAACCCTCGCAACGCCCTCCGCAGCCTAATTCCTACTTGCCTGGAAGATCGCGCGCCTACAGCTTTCAAGCTGGTACTTGTTAAGAGTTGTCTGGCGATCGCTGCTGAGGAACATCGGCTTCCTTGGAATCCCTCCATATCATCGATGTACTCGAGCCTTGCGACTCCGCTTCGCAAACTTTTCCAAGAAAACTTGTTCCGCGAAAAAAACGCACCAGCGGACCCCCCGGCCAGTATCCCAGGTAGGAGGGTGCCGGTCGGGAATGAAAAAAAACAGAAGAAGTTGGCTCAGGAAGAAGCAAACGACAAGGTCGAACTAATATTGAACATGCTGAGACTTTATTGCAAGGATCCATTATTGGCGGTCTACATAAGTGTTAGTATCTAGTGCCTCGCATTTATTAATTTGTGCTCATTCGTTCAAACCTTGTTACTTATTATTATTACATATATATATATTTAACGCAGTTGGAGAGCAATTAGTAATCTAAACTTTATTATGTTTTAAATATTTGACAAATAGGGCGACGCGTCTGATCATTTTGAGGAAAACTTTAACCTTATGGGCAACATTACCGCTTGCCTTCGTGATTCAAGTGCAACTGTTAAAACTGTTGCCTCTGCCTGCCTTCTTTCACTTCAATCATCAACATATATTCCCCGGTGGGGCCCGCCAGACAGCATCATGGAGACTTTCTGGAAAATTTCGTCGAACGTAGTATTCAATATTGCGAAACAGATATTAGAATACAGGGAACGAGAGGAGGGTTTGAAAATGTTGCTGGATCTATTAAAACAACTGTTGGAGAAAAGGAACGAATTTTTAAAAAATCACCAAGAGTCCGCCTCGCAAGGTTCCGACATCCGTGAACGTCTCGCGGCATCCATTGCTCTGGAAATCGCTCTCCTCGTTCTTCTCTGTTCAGCGGATACGGAGATATGCTCTTCAGCTGTCATATGTTTTAATCATCTTTGTATAGAAGCCCAGCTTACTGAAGAACTCGACGATCCTCAGCATAGCCAACTGACAATTGTAGAGAATATGCACGTGTACGCAGATCTGGCTAATGGGAGTGGCATCGTGACAGGCCGCAAAGCGCAACAGAAACGAATTCGAAAGCTGTTGAGGATGATGACTCGAGGAACACCCGGAAATCTGGCGGCATGGGAAGAGGCATGGAAAAGGTGGAAAACCCTCACACAGGCTGTTGCACGGCCCATCGAAGAGCAGAGAGAAGATGCAATAGACACTGGGCCAGGCAGGAGAGGTGGGTTTGGCGCGCTGAGGACCCCCGCCATCCGGCCGGTGGCACCGAGCACTGCTCGTGGTGATATCGACGAGGAGAAGTCGTCCGAATGGCAGAACTACACCGGTTTCCTCGCAGCTCTTGGAGGTTGTTGCTTGACCTCCTCTTCAGTGCCAAATACACCTACGGGTTCGAAGGTACGGTCGGGGTCTGTTCAGATGGAGCAGGCGCCACGTCGCGTCTCAAATCCCGATTCAAACAATATGGTGGACAAATTCGTACAGGAGATGGTGGAGCTTTTGATATCAGAGAATGTGTTGGTACGCGAGGTAGTTAAAGAAACTCTTGGTGCAGACCTTTCTCCTAGTTTATATCCAAACTTGTTTCGGCAACTGGAGGTCATCGTTGGGCGCTTTGTAGATCCAGATGGCGACGTGACTTGCAGAGAACAGTTTACATTGTTCGTAGAACAGGCTATCTCAGTCCTGAAACTTGTCTTGGACCGTATCAGTGACCCATCGGACAATCTTTTCACTGTAGATTTCGGTAATCTTGTGTTCTCGTTCGCCAGATACTTGAACCGTCTAGGTACAAACCAGGTGGCGCTTCGAATCAAAGTTAAGATGTGCCAATTGTGTGAAGTTTTGATGCAGAAGAAGGATTGTGTAACGCTGCGACAGGAGATTAAGCTGCGAAACAAAATATTAGAGATCATTGTAGAATGGACAAGTGATTTCTCTCTGGTAAGGCATGTTATATTGGTTTGATCGGTTTATTGATCAGAAGAATTGACGTCATCACTAATTATTACGACTTGGGTCGTGCGACTGTGGATCTGTAATAGAGGACAGAGGCACCAGCAGCGTTTACAGCATCACCCGAAGCGTTACAGAATGAAAAGCTGCACCGCGATCTCGATCAAGCTTGCCTCAAGACCATTATCAGTCTTTTGGACAAACTTCCCTTGCAACCTCCGGACGTTGTGGACACAAATCTGAATCAAATTCGGAGCAACCTGTTTTATAGATACTTCACGTTTTTCCTCAAACTACTTAATCGCTGCAGAATATCAGAAGTAAGTTGTTTATCACTCCAACCTCATTATCAATTTTAAGCACCATACAATGATCATTCCAAACTTATATGGCGCCTGCTGTTTTAAACAGGCGATAGAGGCAGGTCATGGCAATAATAGAGCTCTTCCGGACACTACTTCTCTGATGGGCAAGGTACAGTTGTATTCAGTGGCCTCATCGTCTACGAGTCCATATGACCATGGAACATTAATTCGTTTTACATTTACTTTCATAATAGCCGAAGGATAACAAAGATCACCTTGGACCATTGAAAGAGTACACCATCCTGGCACTCTCAAACCTTCTTAGTGCGAATGTCGACTCAGGACTGCGATACTCGTTAACCATGGCGTATCATGACGACACCAAGACCCGCACAGCATTCATGCAAGTGCTCACTAACATTTTGAACCAAGGAGCTGAGTTTGAGACATTGGCGGAAAACGTGATGATTGATAGATATGAAAAACTGGTTGATGTGAGTATCTTGATAGATTAAATAGGCATGCTCATGCCAGATGCAGATCTTTTCGAAACATTATCATTTACACTCTTAATTTTTACTCAGCTTGTCGTGGAGCCTGATTTAAACATCGCCCTGTCATTGTGCGAAGTGTGTCCCGTTACCGACATTGATGACGTTGCGCGGGTTTTACTAACCTGCTTTGAATCTCGAAATCAAACGATGCATTTGTTGAGAGCGGTCATTGAAAAGGAGGTTGCCAATACGGGTATGTTTAGTGTCCGTATTTTATTTTATTTGTTTTACTTTTTTTATTTTTATGACCTAGAGTATTTGAAATTAAGCATTCCAATGTATGATGCCTAACCATTATAGAAAATGAAACGGAACTTTTCCGCAAGACGACCATCACTACTCGCCTCGTGTCCGTCTTCGCCAAAAACAACGGTGCTGAATACATGCGTGCTACGCTACAACCTGTCATGCAAGAATTATTCAACAAATCTCAGATGGAGCAGAAGTTCGAATTAGACCTTCTAAGACTTGATCAGGACGACGATGTTCAACGTAATTTAGAGAATGTCCAGAAAACAACCGACGCGTTCTTAAATGCCATCTGCGCCTCGACGCACCGAGTTCCTAGGTACGTGTATTTATTTTCATGAAATGCTGACACTGAAGATAAGTAGGATGCAAATTTAATTGCTTCTTTTTTTTTTTTTTTTTTTTTTTTTTTTTTTTTTTTTTTTTTTTTTTTTTTTTTTTTTTTTTTTTCAGATCTTTCCGTGAGGTTTGCTACTACATAGCCACAGCTGTAGGAAAGCGTTTTCCGGAGGCCAAGTATACGGCAGTGGGAAATTTTATTTTCCTGCGGTTTTTCTGCCCGGCAATTGCATCTCCTGAATCGGAAAATCTTGTCAAACCTACAGCTGCGCAAAGCAAGGAAATTCGCCGTGGTGCTTTGATTATCACCAAAGTTATTCAAAATCTCGCGAATAATGTGCTCTTTGGCCCTAAAGAGTCGTACATGATTGTTTTGAACGATTTTCTGACAAACAACATCTATCGAGTTACCACTTTTCTGAGAGATATTTCTGTTAACGCACCGAGTTCCGAAACAACTGAACCTAGTCCGATAGTTCGCATGGATGACGCTGACTACGCGAAGCTACATCGTTATTTGTACGACAATCAGGAGCGCATGGCGAAGGATCTTCCTGCGCGCAAATTAAAGAATCAAGCCGACAACGATTCAATGCAAACCACCAAACGAGCTTATGATAAACTTTCAACGTTGCTGGCTCAACTTGGAAGCCCCGCTGACGGTGCTAGGCACTTCACGCCAATCAATACATTCAACCTGGGGACTGTCAATCAACTCTATACGGAATTCATGCGCCGAAATGCGGCTCGTAACGTGGAAGCCATAGCAGCAAAGAATATATTCTTCGAAGGAGGGCCATCAAAGAACGGACGACCTGTATATTACTATATTGCTCGCAAGGTTGAGGCTGATCGCCTGGATTTTGAACTGCTGATTTATTACATCCTGCAGGTAAGTTTCCCGTTTTACGTTGTATCACTTTATAATGAATACGAATACTTTAAATGACGTTAAAAAGCTAACAAACTGGCCTCCTCTTTTTTTTTTTTTTTTTTTTTTTTTTTTTTTTTTTTTTTTTTTTTTTTTTTTTTTCCACTTCATTTAGGTTCTAGAACCTGCTATGACCAGACCGTTCGAGCTACTTCTCGATTTGACACAGTTTAGTCAGCAGAACGAAATTCCAAACCAATGGCTAAATCAACTATTTCAGCTGTTGCCCTATGATATTAATGATAATCTATTAGTCATCTACATCTACAACGCAAACTCAAATATCAAAAAGTATTCGAAAAAGATGACCCGTCCTCTTACTCACAGGTTGGGCAGGAGGATGGTATTCGCCGTTCAACTGGCCGAACTGCATGAATACATTTTACCTGCTGACGTGAAGTTACCCCAAGGGACCGGTATGTTTCTGCATGGTCTCCCTGGATCTCTTGCGAAACAACGAAATGATGATTCGCTAATGTGTACATTGTAATTAGAGATACCTTCGCTTTTGTTACAGTCACCGACGCAACTTGCTAATGCTGCGCGGAATTTACTTTCTGACAGTGGCTTTGGAAACCGAGCACAGTTCTACGTACTATCCTGTGAATAGACTCACGCATCTCAAGACTACGGTACCGGTGGCCATTAAAGTATCCACCGAGTATATTCAAATACAAACTGTAAGCAAATTTTTGGGCCTGCCAAGAGTGGAGAGGGCGTAAGCCGTAAGGCAAAGCGTATAGCATACCAGCTAGATTTTGCTAACGATTTGTGTCTTCTTTAATCAGACACGGCGTCAAGAAGTGTTTTATGGTCTTAATGCAATCCTGAATGACGTGCTACATATATCCGAGGTCGATGACGTATCCATTGTCCCACATTCGCGGAACGAGGATAATAATGAATTCGTAATCAAGCATGATCGTGCAAAGCAATCCATATCGTTTTCAAGTTCAAAGCGGGAGCAGATCATTACGGTGCGTTTCTGATGTTTCAAATATTATCTCACATATAGTACTCAGGTATTCTATAAAACTCCTCATATCTAACCTTTTCTGCGTATCCGGCAGGCCATCCGCCAATCCAAGAATCATTTCCAAATGTCGAGGCCGACCAATATTACAGAACGTAATATTCGGCCCAATGATGTTCCTGGAGCCTTGTTGAACATGGCGCTCTTGAACATTGGAAGTGAAGATCCTGGTCTGCGACTGGCTGCATACAACCTCTTGTATGCACTTAGCCTGACATTTAGATTTGACGTTGGAAACCAGCTACTTGATGCCAAAGGTTTGTTAATATATTTCTTTATCAAGTCTTTTGTTAATATAGATTTGCGGGAACTAACCATGCTTTCACTTGTTTGTCTAGATCTATGCATTCCAGCCAATAACACTAGTTTCGTTATCAGCATCAGTGATAAGCTTGCAGCGATGGAACCTAGTTTAACGCTTGAATTCCTCGCCGAAGTCTTTGTTGGATTCAATAAGTCGAGTCCACAGCTTAAGCATTTATGTCTGGAATACATGGCACCGTGGTTGTCGAATCTTTCAGTATTTGCCAAGAATCTACCTGATGATAACCATCAGAGTCTCGGGAAGACAAAAGATATAGTGCGATTATTGATCGATTTAACAGTCAATCAGCCTGAGGTCGGTGCTTATGATATTTAACAGCCGACAACAGTTTTGACACAATCAGAGCTAACCAAATGCGTCCTTTTTGACTTTTTTTTTTTCATTTATTAATTTAAAAAACAATGTTCATACAGATGTATCCATCAGTGCAAGCCAAGGTGTGGGAGAAAATTGGGCAAGTGGATGATATCATCAACCTCGTTCTCGACGCTTTCGTCCAGTTTGCAGTGGAGCATGGAGTGGGCTCTCACCAGGCGGAAACAATGGCGGACACCATGGTCACATTGTCCTCTGTCGCCGTACGCGGAAAAATTCTTGCAAGGCTTCGAAAGGTTGGTTCAGACACCTTCAGCTATCATAATTTCTTATTCTTTTAATCTGGCTAATTTTGAATCGATCATTATCAAACGTCCGCCTTTAAAGGTCATTGCAAAAACATCATTGAAGCCAACGCGCACGCTGACAGAGCATCCTTCTTGGCCGGAGATTGCAATTCTTATTCGGTTCAATCTGATGTTGTCCTTCAACAATCGACAACCAGTTCTGCACTATCTGCCAGAACTATTTCATATAATCTCAATTCTTGTCGCGACAGGAGCCACAATTATTCGCTCTTCAATCCATGGACTGGTCGTAAACATTGTCCAATCCCTATGTACCTCAATGCCATTGGACGAGGAGAATCTTAAAAACTTGCACATTCTGCTGGCCGAGCTCTCAGAGATAAAGTACAAGTTGCTCTTTGGGCTTACGCGGCCTAACGCGAACGCTTTCACCATTTCGAACGAAACCATGTCAGACGTTGGGGAGGCGATGCCGCTGGCCTCTTTAGAGGTCATTGTCAACGCCTTGTTGGATGCCATGACTTGGGGCGCGCCCTCGATAGGTTTGTTGGAGTCTTTGCGCAAGCTCAATAGTTTTCAATTTTCCAAAGCTAATATCCACTTCTTTCTCTCCCTGTCCTATGTCTTAGATATGGCAAACACCTGGAGAGCACGGTGGATGAGTCTTGTTACCAGCACGGCTTTCCAATTCAATCCAGCAATACAGCCTCGAGCGTTTGTTGTGCTTGGTTGTCTTGCGCAGGAAGAAGTTGATGATGATCTTCTCTATCAAATACTGGTTGCTCTTCGAGGCGCCCTCGCTATTTTCAATGAGGGTGACTGCAATCTGATCATTAGTATTATGATGTGCCTGAAAAACATTGTTTACAATTTGTCCGGTGATTCAAGATATCTTCAACAACTCTTTTGGCTTGCCATAGCTTTGGTCCAAGTCGGTCACGTGGTGACATTCCCGCCAGCTGTCAATCTTCTGGAAGCTGTCCTCCGCTCTCTAGATGCTAACGGTAGCTTCAACGATGAGACAATGATAGAGATGTTGTTGCACGCCCGTAGACCGGTTGCCGAGATTGCACAACAACTCGATGTCGCTTGCGGTATCAACTTTGAAACTCACTTCTCGTTCGCTATCGCTGGCATTTTAATGAAAGGTTTGAAACAAGCGACCACCAAGAACTCCACTTCGCAGGCACTAATGGCCTTTTTAGAGATTGAGTGCAAGCATACAATGGAGCAGAATCTCATCGAGTCCAAAACACTGGGTTACCTGGCAGCAATGTTGCCTATAGCAGCAAAAAATGCGGCTATGAAGGAGCTATTAAGAATGGCTGGTATTTACGATGTTGAGGTTGACAATTCGGAATTAGGCACAACCTATTTCAGAATTTTTGACAAGTTGGATATACCTGACAACACCACCGCCCTGCTCTTAGTGTCATTGCTAGTGACGATGCTTAACACAGCAGAGAACGAATCAGAACGGCTATTTTTGTACGGCATTCTTGCAGAAGCTGCCGTGGCTGTACCGGAAGTGTTCTCTTTGATGTACGTATAATTTGTAAGCTGTTTGATTTGGTTTTTTAGGGGGGAGAGACGGTGGTACAGTGGTTCTTCCGGCGTTCTTTTTTTAATTTTCTCTCTTGGGTTTTCCGACTATTCCTGTTTTATTTGGTCAATAGATACGACAGCCTTATTCCGAAGATGAACCAAATCGTCGCAAGCAGTCAAACCTTGCCGATTATTGATTCAGTGAAGTCTATTCTCTACACGGCATGCTCTGAGCCTGCTTTTACGAAATCCACTAACAAGAGAAGTCAAAAGACATACCTGGAAGAACTTGGTTTTGCTGGCCTGAGTGATTGCGGAACTTTTGTTGGCGTCACCAAGGCGCAAATGAATAAGAATGCACATTTGGCAAGCGAACTAGTGCAAAAGATCATTGACGGATAATGCAAGAACTGGTTTATTATTATACATTCGTCGTTGCACGTGTTAGAGAAATGTTGGGAGCCAAAGCTTAGAGGATGGATAGAATACTGTATATCAATGAATTTTTATCGGCTTATTGTTTTTTTGTTTGTTTGTTTTTTTTTTTTTTGTTCTTTTCGTTTGTTTTATTTCACCTCCTTGTTAGTATAAAATTGCTAGTATTGAAATAGTATTTGGCTCGGAAGATACCCATTCACATCAAATCAAAAGTCATTATTTAATTCTGCTGTGATTATTAATCAAATGTTGAGGATTTTAATAAAACGAGAAATGGTTGGTCCTTTGGGATTCTGCTTGGGATCTCGTGAAATACTATCTCTTCTCTCCGAAAGTTGGCATTGTTAGATGACTCATTTCAGAGTAAACGTAATTAGAAGAGAAAAAAAATATGCATTCGGTCGTTGACCATCAAATTCACGCAGAGCACTTGTGCAGGTTGCCGTTGCTAAAGCGGTCGTACGGTTAAAGGGACAGACATATCATTTCAAAAAAAAAAAAAAAAAAAAAAAAAAAAAAAAAAAAAGAGATATTGATTTATTGATTCTGAGGCGTGAAATAAGTTGCTCTTACGAAATCAATTTTGCGATGATGCGGCTTTGTTTTGTTGTTATTAATGTGGAAAATTTTGTGAAAAGGATTCGCGATATCCCCTGCTGAACCCATGCCTTTGCTTTGCGAACGACATTGTCCTGCCATCCAAAGAGACCGAATTATCGTTAAGATCTGACGTATTCATATGTTAAAAATCCATAGTTCCGTTACTTACTTTAAAGAAATATAAGACCTCCAATGTTTGTTGCAGAGAAGCAACATCACAGAGCTGGCTTGGGAATCTAAACGCGGGGCCTTCGAAGCCGAAATACAGCCCATTGTCGAGTAAGTCCACGCCGATGACTTGACCATAGAGGTCTAACATAATGAATGGCAAGAATCAGTAACCATCAATCTTTATCGGCACTATTTAATGTATACATGAGTCTTACCGGCAAATTGTAATCCCAGGACTGCGGAATCCTCGACTGCTTCTTCGGAGAGATTGTTCATAAGGTATCTGTCAAGGATACACTTGTTTGTCCGCAAACATTTACTGCGGTCCTTGGTAACCTTGGTGCGTGTGACCGCCCGAGCACATTCAGAATGGCTGAGATCCATGTCTTTTTCTCGACAAACGATTCTTAGATCAATTTTTCGGCGACTCGCCTTGCAAACCGTTTCCCCCCCTATGCATTGGACCATAGGATCAGACTGACAATCAGCGGTAACGATAACGATACTCACCATTTAAGCTGAACGAGATGCTGAACATCGGAAAAAACGATGTTCAGTATTGGGCCGATGATTTTAATTTCAAAATCTATCTCCGACAGATTTTGCTTCCTGCCCTCCTTATCCACAAAAACGTGAGGGTCCGAAAGGAACATGTCCAAACTGGCGAGAAATTAGACTCCATTTTAGTACTACATTAGATTGCGAATGCACAAAGAGAAGTATGTGCTTACATGCTTACATACACAAAAAAGTAACTCCTCAATATTTGTTAATGTAAAATTCCGATCGACTGATCCGTCAATTTCTTTAGCACAAATCCTCTTGCCTCCCAATATTGATAGGATCTGCAGAACTACACCATTGAAAGAAATTCAGTGCTATTTACGGAGTTTCAACAAATCAATAAACCATTTGTATACCTACCTCCATAATTTTTTGGATATCACTTTTCATCGGGTTTTCAAACTGCTTTGCCGTGGTATCCAAGTGTTCCAACGCCTTGGCCTTAAGCGTCGGCCAATGCTCGCCAAACCATTCATGCATACCACCCAAAAACTCGGAGGACAGATCAATGATCGACGAAAGTCCAAGCCTGAATATAAAGATTTTTTTTTTTTTAAAAAAAAAAAAAAAAAAAAAAAAAAAGTTAATAAACGGGGATTAAAAGGTTTAATAAAATGTCTCCCAATTATATCTGTCGATAGTTTAGCCTAGATTTCTGCTGTGAATGGAAGGAGCGAAAAGAAATATACTTGATGACGCTGAGTGCGCACGCATTTCCTTTTTTCGATTTCTTCGCTTGTTCTATAGCCCTCGATGTCATAAACCCTAGCATATCTTTTACTTTTTCCCCACTCTCTAATATCCATCCTCCTTCCCTATGATTATTGTTCGTGAAGTTAGGCAAACCAAAATCGGTCCCCAAAGCAACACAGCCTTCATTATCGTCTGAGTTGCTGGAATTGTCCCCATCATCGTCCTCGTGCTCGCGTTCGGACGATTGGCATCCTTTCAAAGGAGTCCTCAAATTCTAGGCAAAAAATAAGTGAAATAAATAAATAAATAAATAATTTGACTACTCGATTCCTCTATCATTTTTAACATGTCTGAATATTTTATCATACCTGCCTATGTTCTAGCAAATTCTCTAACTTCCGCTTACTACGCGTTACAGGAAAAGACATTGACAAGTTATATACAGGCCTTGGAGATGATATCTTTGGGGTTTTTTTTTTTTTTTTTTTTTTTAAAAAAAAAAAAAAAAAGTATATTAGACAGGTATCATCGTGATGTGAAACTGATACGCTTTATGTCGTTATCGTCAGAATCTCTTGGATTTTTCATCAACTACAGTTCAGAACTTACTATATTCTCTTTAACATTAGGAGCTGGATGAGTCTCTACATCGCTGGAACCAGACAGCACTCCAACCTTGTTTGCTTCCTCATCTCTTGGCTAACATTAAGGATAGAAAACCAAATAGAGTTGTAGGAACTTACACTATTTCTGCTCATAAAGCTATGAGTGCATAACGTTTCTACAAGTTCTATACTCACTTGTTTCGTTAAAAAAAACCTTGAAATTATTTCTCGCTTTATCACCAAGGAGCCGGGTGAGTCATTAGTTGTGGATAACATTTCGACATCTGTAGTATCTTCGACTTCCTCTTGGTTGTTCTGCTCACCTAAAACATCGTCGCGCTTTTTGTCGTCTCGTGTAGCCGAATTCGCGCGCATTTGAGACTCATATGTGGCAGGCTGGTCACAGTAAAGAGTGTTAGAACTAGAGAATACAATCCAAGAAGGTCTACAGACATATTCACTTCAGTATCAATACCCACTGCCTGACCGAAAATGTTGAGGTGCCCTAATGAAGCAGGTCGCACTGCAGCTTTTTCTTCTTCCCTCTGTCGTCTTTTTTAATCAATTTTCTTCCAAAAGTCAGAAACAGCTGATGAAATTTTCTCTGCCTTTGAAGACAATAGTTGGCAACAAAGATTACATTTAGACATTTCATTTCAATATTACATTGACATCGCGGCATTATGGATGCGGATCCAGCTTCATCCGAACCAGAGGCTCATCACAAGACCAGCTAGAAGCTGCTCTTGCTGGATGGAGTCGAGTCCGATATCCGAGGGACTAGAAGCTCATCACAAGAGCGACTATAAGCCTCTCTCGCTTGGCTAAGCCCAACCCGATCTTTCACCGAGCCAGAGGCTCATCACAAGAACAACCGGAAGCTGCTTTTGCTTGGTGAAGATTGGAATGCCTTAAGAAGCCTAAAAAGGAAGAGAAAAATGGTCTGACCTTAAACTTATCCATAGCGATCTTCACGTTGGCTTCGTTCTTAATTTTCTGCAGACTGGCCAAATAACCCTCGTGCTCAAAATGACAATCTTCTGTAAAAGAAGCTTGCTCTTCTCGCCACGTAAGATATTTGTATAGGTAGTTGTCAGGTTTGTTTATAAGTATCACCTGGATTAGCATCGCTCTGTCTTTTTCGCGTCCATGGACGCGAAATTAATTATAGTCACGAAATTATATTCACAACCTTATGACGTAATTTTATAACTGAAATTTAATTGGCACAGATTCCTGTGGCGTTTTATTTATATAATTATATACATTTTCAATGGAAGACGTCACTTACCAACCTGCCACGTTAATAGTGGCCACGTGCCAGACAGAAAGGAATGCCAAATGCCTGCCATCTCAACCATGAGCGTCGTTACCGATCAAGTTTGCGGCGCCGTTGACTGCGAGAACCCCGCAAAGCTGCAGTGCCCCACATGTATTAAGTTGCACATTGAAGGTTCCTTCTTCTGCTCCCAGGACTGTTTTAAGAAGTCCTGGGGCGTTCACAAGGCAGTGCACAAAGCCTCGGTCGCAGGCGACTCCACCGAGACCTATGACCCATTCAAAACATTCAAATACACGGGCAAACTCCGTGCATTCTACCCGCTCTCGCCCAAGCGCGAGGTCCCCGAGTCAATCGCGTGGCCTGATTATGCCGAAGCGGGGATCCCCTTATCTGAGCAGAGCATGAAGAGCGCTTCTAGGATCCAGGTGCTGTCGTCCGAGGAAATTGAAGGAATGCGGAGAGCCTGTAAGGTATGTTTGAATGAAGAACGAAATGGGAGATGATTATTGTGAGGGTTCATCCAATTTACGCCGCTTTTGGATGTGGTATGGCAGATCTCGCGCGAGGTCCTAGACATTGGCGCGGCAGCTATCCGTGTCGGGATCACGACTGATGAAATAGGCAAGTGCGTTACGCTGGTTTCTTATTTCACATTAGCTCTACTAACACGCTTCACACGGGCCTTTTCAGACCGTATCGTTCACGAGGCAACCATCGAGCGCGGTGCGTACCCATCGACCTTGAACTACAAGTATTTCCCTAAATCATGCTGCACGTAGGTGGCGTCTTTTTTTTTTTTTTTTTTTTTTTTTGGCGTTTTTGTTAAATAGAAAAAAAAAAAAAAAGATGAAGAGGAGGAAGGGTTGAGGGTTTCATGCCACTTGCGAACGGCGAAACGAGTGTGAACAATAAATAAATTTGTTTTTATATTTTACAATGGTGATATCGATGCAACTGACTCGGTCTTTAGATCTGTGAACGAAGGTCCGTATAAGTGTACACCCATACTATGTCGATTGATATCACAAAACTCATTCAATTTTAACTTAACATTTACACCACCCCATCCTCTCATTTTTATTTCTAGTCATCTGCCATGGTATCCCGGACAAACGCCCGCTCGAGGACGGTGACATTGTGAATCTCGATATCGCGTGCTACTTCGGCGGGTTCCATGGCGATGTCAATGCCACGTATCTCGTGGGTAATGTTGACGAGGCGGGGATGCGACTGGTCAATAACTCGAGAATGTGTCTGGAGAAGGCGATTGCCACGAGTGAGTTTAGATTCCTTCGAGTGGAGTGGGAGCGGGATTACGTTTGAGTTTTGATTTGAACATTGTAGGATGGTGCAATGAATTCCAAAAGAACCTCTGGCTTACAACAGATATTGTTCTCTCACCATTATAGTTAAACCTGGTATGCTCTTCCGTGACATCGGCAAGGTTATCGAGGCTCATGCGCGGAGCGAGAACTTCTCGGTTGTGCGCTCCTTTTGCGGGCACGGTATCAATTCGCTTTTCCATTGTACACCAAACGTACCGCACTACGCAAGTATGTGTCTCAATTTGTGACATTATTGATTTGCGTAGTACCGCTTCGACGTCTCTTGACTTTATTTTATTTTTTTGTGGCAGAAAATAAGGCCGTTGGTGTCTGCAAACCTGGCGTTACCTTTACGATCGAGCCTATGATCTGCGAGGGCTCGTGGCGGGACGAGCTGTGGCCTGACGACTGGACAATCGTTACAGCTGACGGGAAGCGGTCGGCGCAGTTCGAGCACACACTGTTGGTGACAGAAACAGGTGTCGAGATCTTGACAGGGCCGGCGTTCTAGCGGTGTGAAATCAGGAGCAGGCGAGAGAGGGTTCATGTAATTGTGGATGGTCGGGATTGTTGATGGAAGGTGAATTAAATTATGAGAATCCCCTCTTCCGTTTTATGAGTTTTCGTCGGACAAATTTAAATTGTTGAAATCAATTAAACAGCTTCAACGTGACGGATCACGCACGTCAAAATGTATTTCGAAATTAAAAAAATCTCAATGCTCTTGCCGCGGTGTATGAAAGAGCGCTTTGACTACTCCAATCTCCATATACACACACACACAAATATATATAATTATATACACTATTGCTTCACAGAAATACTAGGCAAAAAGAAACTAGTGGAATTTGCCATAATACTCAATGCGCCCTCATGCAAAATAGCCACGATAAACGAACTGGAAATGTCATAATTTTCCAAATATCATTATGTGATATTGCTAACCCATTCCATGACACAAATGGCTCCGTCCATCGTCCAGAATAATGACCATCACAATTATTTCTTATTGGCAATAATGTCTTGGTTCATGCCCTCAGAATTCAAATTCGTTTCGAAACTGGTTTATATCGGCGCCGTTGTGTGCTTTATCGACCAGATCGGGCCGCTCCTAGAGTGGTGTAAAATTAAAAATGAGACGTGGACTCTGGGTTTGGACTCGATATTATAAGCGTCAACACAGTCCGAAAACTTTTTAAAAAATTGAAAACAGCATACACTTACCATTTTAATAAATGCCCTCCTTAGGGTCTCCCATAGGTTCTGACTAACGTTCACGCCCTCTTCCTCCTCACCGGCCACGTCACGTAGCTTGTGCATGCTCAGCGCGCTCAGCAGATGCTCGACCGCCTCATTATAGCAACCAATATTAAGGCAGCTCACGCCAAGATTGTACCGTGCTCGCACAAATGCCGGTTTCAACTCGAGCGCCTTGTGGTACGCGTCGATCGCGTCCTCGGATCGGCCCGAGTTGGCGAGTGTCGCACCCAGTCGGTTCCAGAGAAGATAGTCCTATTTTTACAATATTTTAGAATAGCAAGAAAACTGCATTTAATGAGAGACGTAGGAGGCTTGATCACAGAACGGAAGCAGAGTGCACACTTCAATGTAACGCCATCTTCGTAGTCCAAACTAATAATCACAAACGACACTTACTCTAGGGCGTCCCTCCAATGCAGCCATAAAGCAATCTACCGCCTTATTGTAATCGCTCGATCCATAAAACAGCACGCCCAATCCAATTTGCACGTCCGGATCCATTTCCATCCCCTCTGGCGCGGCTCTTGCTGCTGCCAGAAACAGCTCCGTTACACGCTCGTGCGTCTCGAAAGGATTTGTTGACGACAATGGCGGATTCACCGTCTGAGCGAGTTCGGGGTATTTGGCCAATACCCACTTCTCAAGTGTCAGATAGGCCGCGTGGTCGTAAGATTCGTTTGTGTAGCTCACGGCTAGTGCCTACAAACCGTTGACAAAAATTCCGTGTCAGATGTTAGGCACGATCTCATCCAAGGAAATGCAAAACACGCCCAAGGACCCTCTTCCACCACACAACGAGAACAAACAAACAGAGTAATAAGACGCCAAACCTCTCAACTCATCTAAGAGCTTACCATCAACGCATCCAAATTCCCCGGATTGATATGTACGCTCCTCTCCAATGATCTTATCGCCGGGTCCTCCTTCTCGTTCTGCGCTTGTACATTCCCCAGGTGCAGCCACGCAACCCAATTTTCCGGATCTTGCTGCACGGCAGCCTCGAACGCCAATGCAGCCTCCGATAGACTTCCATCCTGTTCCACAATCTCCAACCCCTCCTCCATTGGCTGTGAGTGCTCCAGATACGGGTTTTTGGGTTCGAATATATACTCGCCCAAATCGGGTTTGAACGCCTCGGCGTTTCCGCTTCCGTCAAACTCTGCAAACTCGTTCTCCCAGGTACTCGGGTCGATGGAGTAGTCGCCGGTCTCGTTCAGGTTGTCACGAAAGTTCTGCCAGATGGATTCAAACTGCTGGAGATACTTGGAGTCCTCCTCCGCCGCGGCCGCCTCAATCTTCTTGGCAATCTCCTCCTCGGTCTCTTCGGTGGCGGGTTTGGACTCGAGCGCCGCGAACTGCTGCTCCCAGGTCGAGTTCGCGTCCGTGAGCTCCACGGCGCGCCCTTTACCTTTGTCCTGCTTGAGGGCGTACTCTTGTGCCCAATCGAAATGCTTTTGAAATGCCTCTTCAAATTCGGGTGCAAATTGCTGGTGGACAGACGGAGGTGCTCGACTAAACTCCTCGCGCCAGGCATCTGCAAAATTTAATTTCCAAAGTAATGTGTGAATGAAAGGAGGGAGCTATCATCTTGGGCCGAGTGGATACTCGATATGCGTAAAGAATATAAAGAGTAAAATATAAATAAAATACCAAGCTTACCCGATGGTAGTCCTACGGCAGTCTGCTGTGATCTCAGGAACGCCTCCTCCATCGCTGCCTCTTCCTCCAACCCAATCTCCCACAATCGCGCACCCTCGGGCCTGGGGTTATAGAACTCGGAAGCCCAATCTCCGGCGTGCGGCTGCTGGTGCATTTGCTGGTGGATAACATCCAACTCATTTTGCAGGTCACCAAACTGGAACCTTGGCTCGGCTCTTCCCGACATGTGGTGCTGCTCCGACTCGTTGAAGAATTCATCTACCATCTGGCGAGACAATTAGACACATTTCAGCACCAGTGTCGCTACAAACGGCAAACAACAACCAATAATAGGATTAATGACGTTTTATTTATGCAGCACGGTGCCTATTTACCTGCTTGTCACGCAAATCTTGAACAAGTGGTCTCGAGGTCCGAATCTGCAATGGAGGAAAGAGTACAATTAAGTAGCCTGCTACGGCACAGCAACAACAGTAACGGTTCACGGCCAGAGCGAATATAAGAGAGGCTTACACCACTCGATCCTGCCTGGACTTGCGGTCCAAAACTGTCCTGAGGTCATACAAGAGGTCATGCAAGAGATTGTTAGCCACAGTGCCAGCACACAAACTGGTAGATAAAGGTGGTTGAAATGTATACCCGCTGGAAAGATTTATCATCAGAAAATTGTTTTGTGAGTTGAACCAGGGGGTTCGCGCCGGTGGAGCATTCTGCTCCGTTAACCAAAGTTTGGAATGCCATGATTTGATGATTTGTCGACCTCAATGGTGTAAGTTTGTCATTATAAATCTTCAAAGGTCATGTGATAGCCAGTCACATGTACAAAGCCTTGTATACAACGAACAGTGTCCGTCTTTTATTTGGGTGGCTTAAGTCACATGATAAAGGTTTTTATTTGGGTGGCTTAAGGATGCAGAGGAAGTTCCGCCAAAAAAATTTTGTAAGGCCCGATAAATTCTCCCGGAAATTTCTTCTAACCCCGATAAATAGTCTTTAGAGTAAAAAAAAAAAAAAAAGAAAAGTATTACTACATTTGTCAACATATTTTGTTTTGAGCACAATAATAAACAAGACTGTTATATCTCTTCTTTGACTATATATTTACATTCTTGTAAGTCTTCTCTGTAAGAATGGAGTCAGAATGGACTGCTTTGTTGACCTGCCGACCTGATAATAACAGTTTTCTTTTCAGCCACATATTCGTCTACCATATATAAGATCAACAACTAAAGAACCAATGAGTATTTTTCTATATGAGTGTGAGTGAATGGTTATAAAAAAAGGTGTTAGATAGCAGGCAGATCTATCCAAGAATGCTGTAGAGGAGCTAATTACATTGAACGAGAGAGGACTGGCTAGTTGTATAGATGAGAGACATCTGGCTGGTTACACGGACGAGAGGCGACAAGTGGCAGCTGGTTGTATAGCGATAAGAAACTACTGGCTGGCTATGCGGCAACAGGAGGTGGCTAGCTGGTTATGTAGTAACTGGCTGATTATATAGAAACAGGAGAGAGCCCTTTCTTGTCTCTGTATATCCAGTCGCTGCGTAACCATCTCCACAGCCTCCTCTCATCTCCGTGTAGCGGTTAAATGGTGACAGGAGACGGCTGGCTGGTTGTGTGGCAACGAGAGGGTCAGAAGGGCTACTGGCTAGCTATGCAGTAACGAGAGGTAGCTGGCTGGTTATGCGGCAACTGGCTGGTTACACAGAAACAGGAGAGCCTTCTCTTGTCTCCACATATCTAGTCACTGCATAACCCCCTGTCTCTACGTAGCCAGACAGCTGCCTACTGTTACCATGTAACAGCTGTCAG
>RBNK01000453.1:0-25650 GCA_003990785.1 Endogone sp. FLAS-F59071 | reverse complement strand
TTCTGAGTGCGGGATCGGATATGCATGCTTCTTGGTAACTGAGTTTAATTTGCGATAGTCGATAACCATCCTCTGTCCATCCTTCTTTGGTACTATGCTGATAGGTGATGCCCAGGGACTTTTCGATCGTACGATTACTCCTGACTCTAATAGCTCTTGAACATGCTTTCGTACAAAGTCATGATAGTTGGCTGGCAATCTGTAGGGTGCCTGTTTGATCGGTTTGGTGTCTCCTGTGTCAATATGGTGCATGAAGAAGGCTTGATCCGGCAGGTCCTTGAAACTGATTGCGATAATATCCTCATACTCCTTCAGTAGGTCTTGTAACTGTTTCTTCTGATTCGGTAACAGGTTTTCATTAAGGGAGTAGATGTGCTTCTTAGCGCTCTCCTGGTCATCCAGTCTTTCCATTATCACATTCGCTTGTCCAGTCGATCCAAATCCTTTCCTTCTATGTCGTATTTCTTCTAAGCTTTCTACTTCCTTCAAAGGTTGTTGTTCGCATTTGATGATCATTATTTGAGCAATTCGATTGCCTTGGTAAACTTTGAATTGGCTGTGGTTGTAGTTAACTAGTCCAACCTCAATTTCTCCTCTGTAGTCTTCATCTATTAATCCAGGGAAGGCTCCTATCCCAGAGTTGCGGTAGAGTCCACTTCTTGCTCATACTTGCGCACATTGTCCGGGTGGTAGGGCGATAGCGATTCCAGTTTTTACAAAGGCTGATGATTTCGGTTCTAAGGTGTAGTCTTCATCCGCGTATAAGTCGTAACCTGCGGCTCCTTTGGTTTTTCTCTTTGGTATGATTGCGCTTTCTGTCAGTTTCTTGACTCGAGTTGCTATATCTTTTTCTTCAACCGTAAATACTTCTTCAATGGTGGGGACATTCGGCTCCTTCCACTGTTCGTGAGTTGTGTCCTGAGTTAGGTTTTGCCACAAATCCTTCCACCACCAATAGCGCATGCTGATGCGTTCGTCAGGGTGAATTATTTCTTCAAGCGTGATGATTTCTTCTTCTGAGTCTGAGTCACTTTCTTCAATCAGGATAGGTCCATCATCTTTATTATCTTCCTGGAATAAGGCTCTGACTTCGATAGGTGTCTGAGTAGTGTAAACTTCATTGCTCCATTCCTCAGGTACTTCCTCATCTTCATTTTCCTCGGGTATCGTTTGTTCTTGTTCCTGGTCATAACGTTCCTTCCAAGTTCCGTAGTAGTTGATATCATAAGGTTCGTCCAGATATCTGACCCAGTTTTCGCATTCCCAGAGGTCATAGGGGTTGACTTCATCCCAGTAGCATCCTTGCAGGTAGATGTTGTAATTTCCCCAAAGGCGTCCTTTGCCAATATATCCAATATTCATCCAGAAACAGTCCTATACTTCTCCAGTATTGTCTGCAAATGGATGAGGGTTCCTTCCATCATATGGTCCATGATTCATTGAGGGTGGAGTCCTTCGGCGGGTCTGTGACAATCTTGGTTTCCTGATCTTCTTTTCTGTCGGCAAGTGCATCTCCAAGGTATCTTAGTAAGGTATCAACTTTATATCGCTGCAAGTGCACATCATCTCGGTGCAATAGATGCATTGCTCACAGAATGGACATCTAGTGTTTCTCATATTGTATTCAATCAACTGGTTCTTCTCCAGAGGCGTCAGGCGGCGGTATTCACTATTGATTACCACGTTTGCTTCTTCTTCTTCCGCCAAATTGAGGTGCGCCTGTCCAGGAGTTATTTCTTCATCTGTGTCGTTTTCATCTTCCAGTCTCTGAGTGAGTTTCAGTACTACTCCTTTCTGAATATCTAAAGGTACACTGAACTTTCTTCTATGGTTGATGAAGATTAACCTTTGTGCATCCAGGTCAATTCAGGCTTTAGCTTTCTTTAACCAGCTGTTGCCTAAGATGGCATTATAGGATTGTGCGTCAGTGACCACCATTCTGACAGGTATAATTTCTGTTCCAAACTGGACTGGTACTTCTCGGAGTACTCCTAGGGGTATGCTGCTTTTTCCACTTGCGACGACCAAGGTAGAGGTAGCAGGTTCATCAATATTCCATCCTAGGCGGTCTAAGAAATGCTTGGCGATGATGCTGACTCCTGCTCCTGTGTCAATAATGACTGAGCATGCTAATCCTCCAATGTTGCATTGTGCGTAGGTGGATGAGGTGTAGGTCCGTTCCTCTTGTTCTTCAGCAGTGTTAACTTCCTCGAATCGGATGGTTGGTTTGGTTTCAGTAATCTGCATTTTCACCTTCTGCTTTGTTGACGGTGCGATCTGAAAGAGTTGTTTGAAGGTAATGTTGGCCTTTTGGCCAGCAATGTCCTCCCATGGATCATATTCGAATTCTCTAACTCTCCTAGGCTTCTTCTCTTTATCTTCTTTCTGATCTATCATTTCTTCATCTCCAGTGGTTGAAGTAACTGTCTCGCCAGGTTGCATTATTTGTTTGAAAGCTTTGTCCCATTGATCTTCATTCAGCTGTTGCCTTTGTGTTGGCTTCTTAGGCTTCTCGATAACAACCTCAGGTTCCTGAATCGGCTTCTTCCTTGGGTAGGGAGTCTTCCTAGTGATAGTGTGGCTGACTACTTTAACAGGGTAGGCTTCCAGGTATTCTTTGCCAAATTCTTCATCTTCTTCTTCGATTTCTTGCACTACGTTGGCATGGTCAGCCTTCTTTACTTCTTCTTTCTCCCATCCCTCCTTCCAGCTCCTAGTTCGGCAGTCCTTGGCAAAGTGACCACATCTTCCACAGAGAAAGCAATTTATCTCGGTCCTGTTGCATTCCTTGGTGACAAAAGTTCCTCTCGGTTGCCTGTTCTGGTGGATCACCTTGGCTTCAAGGTCAGCTATATGTGCTGTCATCTCTGAAAACATCTTGATAATTTTCTCCATTTCGTCTTCATGTGTTGTCTTCCCCGTTTTTACCATAACTGTCGGTTTGATAGTCTCCTCCTCAGATGGTTCGGCTGATGCGGATACCATTTGGACTACAGGTATTCCAGTGCTGAATTTCCTGCGTAAGTCTTGTGGTAGCTTGTCATATAGGGATGCCGAATGTCCTGCTTCGGTATCCCAAAAGGCCTGTGCCATTCTGACTTTCTCTTCCATACTTCGAGGGCCAAACCTCTTGATATGGCGTTGGATGTCTGTGGGTAAGCTGTTCATGAACACCATTTCTCGTACAACTGGGCTGGTTTCTCCACAGAGTTGCATATACTGATTGATGGTATTAACCCAGTCTTCCGGGCATTGATTGATTGACATCTTCATGTTGAATAGCTGTTCCTTAATTGATTCTCGCTTCTGTTCAGTAAAATACTTCTCCTCTAGCCAAGCTCTTGTAACATCCCAATGAGCGGTGGCTAGTGCTGCGGCAGGGGGGTTATTTCCGGCTGCTGCTGTGGCTGCGAGGATTAATCCTCCTAGTCCGGTAGCTGCTACATCCGTCAGGGCTACTCGGTATGCTTCTCTTGCAGGTCCTCTAAGTTGGGCGGCTAGGATAGGCAACCATCGGGTGCTGACCGTTCCTTTGGCTGTGAAGTAGCTCTCCAAATCATCCAGGAATTCTCGAACATATTCCTTTGTGTATCCGTAAAAGGTAGGTAGTCTGTCTGTCATGGTTTCTTCGTCCTCTTGAGGTCTTCTCCTAGGTAGTTGTAGTAATATAGGCGGTGGCGGTGGTAGTGCCGTTCTTGCTTTTGTCTTCCACTATAGGTTTCGGCAAGTTCGGTTACGCAATATAGGTAACAAATCGGTCGAGGTGTCGATTGATTTTCTGCCAGTCGGCACCAATTGTGACGGACTAAAATATATTAACGGCGAGATACTTGGAATTGAGTAAGTGCAGAAAATACGTTTCAGAGGTCTTAGCGGTTTATGCGGTAGCGTCTTAAGAAGAGTGTCGTTGTAGGTGTTAACTAGCAAGAATTTAGTATGATCGATTGAATAAAGTGTATCTGTTAGAATCTCGAAACTATATCAATTGCTTACTCCTTGAGTAAGGCTTCAGTATCCCTTGGGTTGTCTGTTGTAAGCTTCCCTAGCTTGTTGCAGTCCGAATTTTATTGATAATTGCAAGCGGGATATTTATAAGAAATTACAAGGTGCTATATGGGCAGCTACCCAGGTTACTACTTAAATTTCTGATTAGCTCGGCTAAATATAAGGTACAAATTGATTGGCTAAGATATAATAAATAATATATCAGGTTATAACGTAATTGGGTGACGAAATAATATATCAGATCGAAATACTATTTTAGGTTATAGCGTGATTGCAGATCTCAACAACGCTAAAGGTCTCAACATTGTTGAGAGTCACATGATTTGATTTCACATGATCAAATTGTATGTCGTCACAAAATGTTCCGTCACAACAGTAATCATTCCCACTAATCCCACCATTCCCATCACTTAGAATTAATTTAGCAGTTTTCCTATACTTTTATTTTGATCATTAAGTATTATTATTAGTGCTCGGTCATCTCAGTCCTTGATCATCAGATCATTAGCATATCATTTGACTATCACCTTATTTATTAGTTATATTATATTATTTATTTATCATATATTTAGCTTTAACCTTTTATATAAATATCTCTCAATTCTTTATTCAATAAACTTCAGTTCAATAGCAGCCAAACTCATATAAGAGTTCAATAGCAGCTGAACTCATATACAACTTCTAAAGTTGCACACCTCAAGATCCATGAAAACTGAGAGTGCAACAACTGAACTCACACAGCCATCAAGTCCAAATAGATGATTGCAGACTTATTAAATTGATGCTCTGTAACTATATCAAAGCCAGTGCACCCTGGTATGCACTATAGGAAATAACTATAAAAAAACCATTGACATCTGGTATAGAAGAAGAATAAAACGATTATAGCAACAAGAGGCATAAATAGACTTCAAAAGCAGATAAACTTTGCAAATGGACTCCATAGAGACATCAATACAAGCAACCTTGAGAAGACATTACAAATCAATTGTTAAAGAGACTTTTATCACTGAATCAGCACTTGACCAAACTGATAAAAAATTATAACTACCTTAAAGCCAGCACCCTCTGATAAGCGCTATAGGAAATGACCATAAGGACTACTGATACCTGCTCTGGAGGAAGAATAAAATGATCAAATAACAATTGTGTTGAAGTTTTGATCTTCAAATGTATATTTTGGGGGTAAAGAGTGCACTGGCTCATGAAGCCAAATATGTGTATATTTATTAATGCTAATATATGATTGGTCAATACAAATAAAGATCGTCTAAGCCACAATTGAGTGACGTACAATCGATCGTTGATAGGAGAGAGAGATATATAAGCTAATAATTTCAACACTCCTCCTGCTTGATATATCTCAATAAAAAAATAAAAAATAAAATGTTCAACTGTACATCACGAATAGCATCCATAAAGTACATTTACTGCAAATAACTATATGTAAAATACTACTTGAGTGATAAGAATGATATGATAAAGAAAATAAAAGTTTTTGAAAGAGAAAACGATTAGTTATGTAAGCCCATTTTTGTGATCAATATTTCAAGTCTAGGTCGTGCAAGTGGCTTGGTTAATGCATCAGCAATCATTTCATCTGTTGCCATATAAATGATATCTATCACTTTTGATTTAACTTTCTCTCAAATAAAGTGGTACTGAATATCAATATGCTTTGATCAAGCATGATTAATTAGATTTTTGACAAGGGCAATTGCTGATTGGTTATCTTCAAATAAGGTTGTCATACAATTCTGTAAATATCCTAGCTCATTCAATAGAGTGCATAGCCAAATGGCTTCTCTTGTCGTATATGCTAATGTCATATATTCTGCTTCAGTTGATGATAGGGCAATGGTTGGTTGGCACTTGCTTGACCAGCTGATGGCTCCCCCTGATAGGTTGAAAATATAGCCCATGGTTGATCATCATATATTAATATCTTCTCCCCAGTTAGCATCACTGAAACCGATCAGCCTTAGATCCTGATCACATCCAAGGCATAGCTTATAATTGGCTGTTCCTTTAATATATCTTAATAATTATTTGAGGGCATGGTGATGTTCTTGCATTGGATTGGACAAAAATTGACTGATGATGCTAACAGCAGCAGCTAGATTAAGTCTCATCCCAATCATCAGGTACATTATGCTACCGATCATTTGTCTGAATAGATTTTGGTCTGCGGATTTTCCCCCTTCAGCTTTGAGTTGAATAGATGGATCAAGGGGTGTACTGATTGGCTTGGCATCTGTCATGTTAAACCTTGTAATGATTTGATTGGCAAGGTAACTTTGATCAATTGTGATTGTATGTGTTTTTTGATCATGCATAACTTGAATACCCAAAAAATGTTTAATTTCACCACAATCCATCATATCAAATGCATTACTAAACTCCATCTTGAATTTGTTCATCGTTTCTATAGAATCAGCCAGAATTAGTAGATTGTTGACATATATAGCAATAATTATCAGCGATTGATCATCTTGTCTTCTTCTTAGATAAATGCTGTAATCTGATTGTAGTCTTATAAAATTTGATTGGCTGAGGTAGTTATCAATCTTCTGATTCCACATATGAGGTAATTGTTTTAGTCTATACAATGATCGATTGAGCTTACACACAGCTCTCGGTGATAGCTTCGATTGGTCAATTACTTCAGGTACTATTATGTAGATCTCCTTATTAAGATTGCTATTCAGAAATGCAGTTTTTATATCTATTTGGTAAATTTCTAAGTTTAGGGTTGCATCAATTAATAAAAGTGTCCTGATCGATATGAATTTTGCTATAGGAGTAAATGTTTTATTATAATCAATTTCTTGCTGTTGTGAATATCTCTTGGCAACTAATCTCGCCTTGTACCTGGCAACCGATCCATCAGTGTTGAGCTTCCTTTTAAATACCCATCTACATCCAATCGGCTTGCATCCCACAGGTACCTCAGGTACAATCGTCCATGTGTTATTATTCTTAAATGATTTAAGCTCTTGATTGATTGCTTCCTGCCAAAGCTTTGCATCAGGTAGGGAAATTGCTTCCTTATAGGTCATTGGGTCATCAGTCGATTCAATTAAATTAGCTTCTGGCATGCGATCTTGCCAAATTTGTAGGGCTTTAGTGTCTATCAATTGTTCGATTAGCTCCCAGATGTTGTCATCATCATCATCATAGCCTAGCCATTTTACCAGATATTGCCTTTTTTCATCAATCTTGCATTCTCTAATGATTGCTTCAATGATATATTCTTGATCTTTTGGGTTGATGATTGTTCAGGATTTTAATATAATAGATTCATCAAATGTGACATCGTGGCTGATCTCTATCTTCCTATTGGTTGGATCCTAGAGCCTGTATACCTTCTTTTCGTCATGATAGCCAATCATTTTAAGCTTTTTGGATTGGGGTGCCAGTTTCGACCTTTTTCCTTTGCAAATATGCATATATGCATCAGCCCATATGACGTGTAAGTTACTGATATCAGGCTTGTAACTATGCCATAATTCAAATGGTAAAGCACTCTCCTTATTGGCTCGCATTGGCAATCAGTTGCATAAATATGTAGCACTTGCAGCAAGTTTAGCTCAAAGTTCATCAGGTATGTCAGTAGTGATTTTAACTACCTGGATCGACTCCATCAATGTCCGATTATATCATTCAGTGACACCATTTTGTTGTGGCATATCTGGCATCGTCATTTTATGATGAATTCTATTTTTGATTAAAAATTCATGCATCTCAGTATTTACATACTCTCCCCTTCCATCGGACCGGAGAATCTTTAGTTTTCAGCCCGATTGTGTTTTGGCGAATGCCTTGAATGCTCGGAATCGATTGAATGTATCACTTTTGTTGTCAATAAAATATGTTATGACATAGTAAGTGGCATTATTGATGAATGTTAATATATATTTTGCTCCATTGACTGATGGCATAGGCATCGGCCCACACAGATCTGAGTATATCCTTCCGATAGGCTCCATCGATCGATTTTTCGCATGTCCAAAAGGCTTGTAGTGTGACTTCGTATATTCACACCTAGTGCATATTTCAATTTGTATGGTCAACAGCTGCACATCTCTGAGCCCTGTGACAAATTTGTTGATTAATTGCAGAGTATTTCGGCCTGGATGGCCCAGCCAGTGATGCCATAGTATATAGTCATCAATCTTGGAATTGGCGATGTTTGCTTCTAGCTCTGGTGATGTTGATAAATAAAATAGGTCACCATTGGCTTGTCCGATTTTGATTTTCTCATGATCCGTGCCGATTTTAATTACTGATCCATTGCTTTTGAAGGTTATGTCATTTCTGTCATATGTTAATGCCTGCACAGATATTAAATTTCTGGTAATTTCTGGTATATATAAAATATCCTGTAATTTCAGCTTGTCATCGAGCTCAATCATCCCAACATGTGTGGTGTGTAGCTTTCTCGTTCCTTGCACACATGACCAAGCCATCGTGCTTAGCCACCATCTCGAAAATCTCCCATTGGTTGAACATATGTTGCATGGCGCCTGAATCGATGATGGTGCCAATCATCAGATTTGCTTTAACTCTCGGTTTAGCCTTTTCTTTTTCTGTTTTTACCCAATCATTGAATTTATTGTATTGGAATATTCTATGTTCTCTCTCACAGACGTAACATTTCTGAGGATATCTCTGAAAATTCCTGCCTCAATGGGCTCCGCAATCTCTGCCTTGGTCGCCTCTGTCATTATAATAACCTCCTCGATTGTTTCCATTATCATTGTTATAGTGTAAGAGGGTTTTCTCCTAAACCACCTGTGAGGAAGCGTCTGATGATACTACTCCATATTGGACTTAGGAATCTCCAAGTACGTCACAAGGTTTCTAAGGTATCGAAAGTACTTTGTTTCTTTATGAGATTATTAATTGTGAATTTTAGACTTATAGTCTATAGTGCTCTTGATATGTATAGAAGGGTGAGATCTTTAGCTCTCAAAGGGATCTTGAGTGTGCACTGCTATTGAACTGAAGTTTATTGAATAAAGAATTGAGGGATATTTATACAAAATTCTCAAGGTGCTATATGGGTAGCTGCCCAAGTTACTACTCAGAATATGATTGGTTATACTATAATTAATTTATAAGTTCCATTCATTATTAAATAAGATATCAATGATGTTGATAGTATCAACAGTATTGATAATTTCTGCAGTGTGGATGGTATCCACAGTGTTGATAATTTCAGCGGTGTAGATAGTATCCACAGTGTTGATAATTTCGGCAGTGTGGATGGTATCCACAGTATTAATAATTTCGGCAGTGTGGATGATATCCACAGTGTTGATAATTTCGGCAGTGTGGATGGTATCCACAGTGTTGATAATTTCAGCGGTGTGGATTTCTTCTTCTGTGTCCGATCCAGATATGGAAGTATCAGTTTCTTCGATATGGTTGTTGTCTACTAGGTAATTTCCTAGGAGATGAAGTAACAATGTTTCTTCTTCTATATTCTGCAAGTTTTCCCATTGGCATGGGCTTAGATTGCTAAGGTGTTTCAATGTGGATGGCCAATGTTGGAATACATTGAAGGTCCTTTTAGCTATGCGTCTTTCCCAAGGATTTAATCTTAGGTATTCGGCGGATTCTCGTTCTGTCAGTTCTTGGTAGTTTTCCTGCCTTAGTTGCAAGGCATATCCCATTTGATAGTAGCTTCTGAATTGTCTGACAGTGTTGTTGAATTGGTGAATGCTGATATTCCTTTTTGCGAATTCCACTATGTTGATAGTATCCTCTTGAGTTACCCTAGTATATAGTTGTAGTGATTCATTGTGTCGATTAATAATTGCATTTTCAACTATATTCTTGATCTGTTTATAGTTTGGTCTAAGTGGGGTTGATTGTCTGGCAGTATTTCTTTGCTGCGGTTGAGTCAGATAAGGCTCTTGAGTTCTCTGGTTTCGATGGCTGATAGCAGGCATAGTTGTTTGCTATGTTTCTACAAGTGTTTGTTGCTGCCTTTTATATATATCACTCTTACAACTCTTCCCTCTTTGAGAAATTAGCGTCTATGCTATTTCTATAAGGACTTGTGATATTTTTTCAGTGCTTCATCTGCATTTGTCAGATTGCTAAGTGGTTCCCATGTTGCATCGTATAAGAGGTATCCTTTCCACTTGATTAGATATTGTGGTGTCGATCTGTTGCCTTGTTTGGTGATCCATTGATCTAAGATTTCTTCTACTTTGAATTCTTCTGTGTCATTGACCAAAATTGGTGTGGGTGGTATGACTTGTCTGTCCAGAAATAGATTGTCATTATTTGGTGTGTAACATTTCAGTAGTAATACGTGAAACACGGGGTGAATCTTCATTGTTGATAGTAACTCCAGTTTGTAAGCAACAGCTGATATTTTTGCGATAATCTTGAATGGTCCAAGAAACTTGTTCTGAAGTTTCTTTGAAGGTTGATTAGATAACTGTTACAATGTGATATGTCTTGAGGACAGTAAGACCATTTCGTCTATCTCAAATAATTCTTCATGCCTTTTTTCGTTTGCATATCTTGTCTGTTGTACTTGTGCTTCGTGAATTGCATCTTGTACTTTGGTCAGCAGGTTGGTCATTCATGTAGTGAAGTCATCAATGGCTTGTACTGTTGATTTAACCTTTTCTAGTAATAGAGTTGCTGGTATCAATGGGTGATAGCTATAGTTTAGGAAGAATGGTGATAGTTTCGTCAACTTTTGTTAAGCATTATTGCATGCAAATTCGGCGGCAGTTAAGTGTTCATCCCAATCATTCTGTCGATAGTTGATGTAAGTTCTAAGCATCTGTTCCAATGTCTGGTTCATACATTCTGTTTGTCCATCAGTCTGTGGGTGAAATGCAGTTGAGAGTGCTATTTTTGTTCCAAGTGTTTTAAATAGCAATTGCCAAAAGTTGCTTATAAACTTTGGATCTCAGTCACAGATAATAATTCGTGGTAGTCTATGTAGGCGAAAAATATTGTCGAAAAATATTTTTGCTACTTCTAGTGCAGTATCGGTTGTTTTGCTTGCAACAAAGTGAGTTTGTTTGCTGAGTCAATCGATGAAGATGGTTATTGCGTCTTTCCCAGATGTTGTTTTCAGTAGTTAGACAATGAAATCCATACTGATTTATTCCTATTTTTCAGCAGGTACAGGTAGTAGTTGTAATAGTCCAGCAGGTGATTGTCGAAGTGTTTTGTTATGTTGATAAGTGTCACAAGAGGCTATGAAGCTCTTGATGCTTGTAAACATTTTCGGCCAGTAAAAGTTTCTGGTAAGTGCTTCATAAGTTTTATCAAATCCGAAGTGTCCTGCTAAGGGTATATTATGGTGTTCTTGTAGAATCTTGATACGAAGGTTTGACGGTATGAAGAGTCGATCTTCATAATAGAGTTTGTTATTTTATATCTTGAATTTATTTGTCGTATCTAGTTTGGTGTCGAGTTCTTCTATGATTTTCTGCACTTCTTTGTCTATCTGGACTCCTTCTTGAATTTCTTGTATCCAGTTGTCTGTGATTTCGATGATAGCTTTGATCTGTTCATCCTCTTGTTGTTGTCAGGATAATATATCTGCTATAACGTTAAGTTTTCCAGGTTTGTAGATTATTTCGAAGTAATAATTGTTGAGGTGGTCCATCCATTGCACTTGTCGAGTGGAGAGGGTTGGCTGTTAGTTCAGGTATTTGAGTGATTCATGATTTGTATAGATCAGGAATTTGTTGCCTATCAGGTAGTGTCTCCAAGCCTGTGTTGCGTCGATTATTGCGAGTAATTCCTTTTTGTGAACAGGATAGTTTCTTTCTGCGGATGTCATTTTTCTTGAACGGTAGGTGATAGGTTGGTCTTCTTGTGAAAGTACGGCTCCAATTGCATAATCTGAGGCGTCAGTAGTTACTACAAATTGTAGGTTCTGATCTGGGCTTCTAAGGACAGGTGCAGTTGTTAATTTTTCTTTCAAAGTTTTGAAGGCTGTGTCATGGTTGTCATTCTATTCTTGAATAACATTTGTGCCTGTAACTGTCAGATCATGTAGGCATGCTACAATTCCTGTGTAATTCTTGATAAACCATCAGTAGTATCCTGCCAGTCCTAGGAAGGATTGTATTTCCTTGATTGTTGTTGGTTTTTCCCATTTTCTGATTGCCTCGATTTTTGCAGGGTCGACTAGAATACCATGTTCATTGATTCGGTGTCCAAGATATGTAACTTCTTTTTGTAAAAAGTTACACTTGCTGAGTTTAGCATATAGCTAATGTTTTCTTAGGATTTCCAGTACTTGGCAGAGATGTTATAAGTATTCTTCTTTTGTTTTGCTATAGATCAGTATGTCATCGATGTAGACAACTACGAATTTGTCAAGTAGTGGTCTGAATATATCATTCATCAGTCCTTGAAATGTTGTAGGTGCATTTGTCAGTCCAAAAGGCATAACTTTCCATTTATAATGTCCGTATCAAGTTCTAAATGCTGTTTTCAGGATGTCTTCTTCAGCAATGCGGATCTGGTGGTATCCTGATCATAAGTTGATTACCGAGAATATGGTTGCTCCTTTGAGTTGGTCAAATAATTCTATGATGTTGGGTAATGCATATTGGTTCTTGATAGTTATATCATTGAGTTGTCGGTAGTCGATGCATATTCTAATTCCATCCTTCTTCTTGACAAATATAATAGGTGCTCCGAAAGGTGATATGCTAGGTTGAATAGATCCTCATTCAATTAATTCTTCTAGAGTCTTTTTGAGTTCTTGTAACTCTGGTCTGGGTAATTGATAAATTTTCTTGAATGGTGGTTCTGCACCAGGTATTAAGTTAATTCGGTGATCAATACTTCGTTTTGGTAGTAGTCTTTCTGGTAAGTTTATAGGAAATCAGTCTGCAAATTCAGTGATAAGTGGTTGTAAAGATATGTCCAGGCTATTAATGTCTATGTCCATTTCGGTGGTAATTTTAGCAATGTCTTTTTCTGTAATAATACAGCAGTAAACTATGTCATCTTTTTTGAGATATTGGTAGAATTTTTTAGCTGAGTAGAGTCAGATCTTGCCATTTCTTGATTTGGAGACCAATTTGATGTCCTTGTTTCGATGAGTAAACTCTATAGTTCCGCTTGGCCAGTCGATGTTAGGATTCTTCTAGTCTAGCCAACTCTTTCCGAATACTATACTTGGTCCAGGCATGCCTATGATTTCGAAATTCAGTGTATCCTGGTATAATTCGATTGTTATTGGAAGGTTCTTGGCAGTATGGGTAACTCATTGGGTTCCTCCATCGATGACTTCTACAATCATTGCTGCTTCGCGAGGTGACTTGATTACTTTGAGTTGATCGGCTAGCTGTTTGCTGATAAAATTGCAGGTTGCTCCACTGTCGATTAGTATGTTGACTGTTTCATTCTTCATTGTTTCTTTGTAGAAGAGAAGTTCTGTCTTCTTTCCGAGTGATGATAAGGTTCTGTGTTCTACTTTTTCTTCTATTTCTTCCTCTTTCATTTCTTCGATAGACCACATGTCTGTTGTATCTTCGATTGACCAATCTGTTTTCTTCTCTTTGATTGGTAATTTTATGACCTTACGTACTTGTTTTGCTTCTTCTTCCTCCTTTGCCAATTGTTGGATCTGTGGTTTCTTGCTTTCTTCAATGCAACTCCAGCATTTCCAGGCATCGTCTGCACAGTAGGTTCTGTTTCCATGAGGACAGCATCCATATGGTACTATTCCTTGTGCCATTTTCAAGTACTATCATTCATCCTTGGTGAGTGTAGATTTCTTTTTATCTGTTGATCCAAATCCTCCTGCAGCTTGTTTAGTTTTTGAAAGTTGTTCTACAACTTTGGCTGTTACCGAGTTGTCTAGTTTGATGAATATAAATTGTGCTAGCTTGGCTCCTTTGGTGACTCGGTATTTGCGGTGAGCTGATAAGTTGTGAACTGCGAGTATAATTTCACCAGTGTAGTCTGTATCAATAACTCATGCCTTGATCGAGATTCCTTCCTTGATTTTGCTGCTTTTATCCAGGATTTGTGTATAAGTTCCAGTTGGCGGCTTTAGAGTGATTCCTGTCTTGATCAGGAAAATCGATCCTGATGGGATCAGAGCATCTTCGTTTGCATGGATATCATATCCTGTGGAGTTTGCTGTTCCTTTGGTAGGTATTATAGCATCCAGGTGCTTCTTTTCAACTAGGAAGTTGGTTTCATTGTTGGTTTCTTATATCATGTATAGTCGTTCATCTTCTGATGATTCTTCCCATTCTTCTTCTTCATCTTCTTGCCTTCCTTCTTCAATATCGGCCAGTTCTTGCCAAGTACCATTGTAGGCCAGGTCACATCCCTTGCCATCAATAGTAGATGAGTTATAGACAGTCCAAAGATCTTGTGGGTAGATTTCATCCCAATATACTCCTTGTTCATATCTTTTCTTGTCTCCCCAGAACTTTCCTTTGCTAACGTATTGATAGCTTCTCCAGAAAATGTCGTAAATTTCTCCAGTGTTGTTGGCGTAAGGGTGTGGGTTCTTGCCATAGTAGGGTCCATTATTCATTAGTGGCATCTATCGACGTCTTGGTTGCGGTTTTATTCTTCGATCCTTCTTTTTGATGGTGAGGAAGTCTTCTACTTTAGTTTCATCTAGTATGAGGTGAGTTGTTGAACAGTTGTACATGTGTTCTGCACAATAGATGCGTTGATTATAGAATGGGCATCTTGTTTGCACTATGTTCCAATTGATGAGGGTGATTTGTTCCTACTTGTTCAACTTGCGGTATCCTCGGCTGTATTTTTCTTCAATCATGTATAGTCAGCTGATATCTCTTGGATCCATTTCTTCCTCGGTAGTCATGCTTTTGCTTATACCTTTTATTTCTTCTTTCTTTGTAATCTTTTCTCCTAAAACAGTGTGAGTACTTCTACACTCAGATGCGATATGTTCTTATTTTCTACAGTTGAAGCAAGTCTTTGTTTTCTTCCAATCATCCTTGTTTTCATCCTTCTTGAAATTGTTTCGCCATGTTAGGTTATTGTTGTAGTTTTCTTGTTCTCCTCTGAATCCTCCTCGGGGGTTGAATCCTCCTCGATGGTAAGTATCAGTTGTTGGTTTGCTGCTTGAGCCAGAGTTTTGATTCCTGTTTTCTGTCCGTGTTTGTTGTGCTGATAGAATTGTATGTACTAATTTGATAACCATACCGAAACACCATTGTTCGTGAGCACATAGGCTCCCTCTCTCCTTAATGCAAGTTTCAAGCTACTGTGGAAGGGTTTTGAATAAGGTGTCGGCTTGTGCACCACAAGTGATGTGATTGTTATCATCGTAAGGCATCCCGATGATGATGAGATCGGCGTCAATTTCTGCAGCGAAAGCTTCAAAGGTTTTGTTTCCTTCGGTGTTAAATCTTGCTGTAGCTAATTATTTCTTTGCTTCGGCAATATGTGCGCTACTGTGGAACTTGTCAATCAGTAAGGATCTAAGATCTTGTTGGACGGGGATGTTTGGATATCCAGGTTGGACTGCATTAGCTACTTGAGTAGCTACTAAAGTTGTATCTTGCCAGGTCAAAGGTTTTCTGAGCAGATTTTGCCACCAGATTGCTGCTGATTTTCTGAGAAATCCAGCAATTTTGTTGACCTGTGCATATGACTTGGCATATACTTGTTCAGATGTATGATTGACATTATTGGTGAGTCTATCATATGGTACTCGATCATCATTCCAGCTGTTGGCATTATAATTGGCTTCAATGGCTGATATGAATGTGGCAACTTCTTTTACTTCTCCATCAAAAGGTTGTAGGTTGACTGCTTTGGTTGTCTGGCTGAGTTGTGCTACTTATCCTACAAGTGCAGTTAAGGCTGCTACTTGTGCAGTTAGTGCAGCGATTGTGGCATCAGCCATTATATCGGTAAATGTAGTTGGTGCGAGTGGTGGTGATGTTGGAAGTATGTTTTCTCCTCTATCTGTTTGTTGGATGTATTCTCTGACTTTGTGATCAAATATTTCGTCTTCTGAGTCGAGGTCTTCTGATTCTTCAAGTATGTCGGCTTTGAGTGTAATTCTTCGAATGGTTGTATTGACGTCTTCAATAAAAGCAGTATCAGCGTCGTAATAGACAGTTGTATCAGGTTTATATAAGTTGCTTATGTTGATTGCTTCTCTAAATATTGGTTTGCTCAGTCCAGATGTATGTCAGAATGTAGATGCTGTGAGATTGATAGGTTCCTCGATCGATAGTGGTGTGATAGGTATAGTAGATCCTAATGGTATTGTTTCGGCAAATCGTATAAGGTCTTCTGCTACTAGTTTCTCAAATAATCTATTTGCAATTCTATAGTAAACGGTGCCTCGGTGTGTTGAGTAATCAAATTGTGAGTTGGTAATCTACTCTTTAATTACTTGACGATTATTATATCCTTGTATGGTAGTTGTGAGGTTGGTGAATTGGTGTTCAGCTCGTGTGATAGAAACAATGTCATGATCTCTTTTGATGTTTTCGTAGAGGAACTCTTGAAATGCTTCGAAGTAGGCTTCAGTTGTAAGAGGGTTTTTGAATTCTTCTAAAAGTTTGTTATAGAGTTCAAAGTATGTTTCACCTTGTAAATGAGCTACTGTTGTTGAATCAGTACTTCGTAGCAGTTGCTGATATTGTGTCCACTTGAAGAGTTCCATAATGTATGTAGCCTCTCTGGCTGTTAGAAGTAAGATATATGTGGTGTTTTTTAGTAGCACTCTGAGTACATTGGTCATATCTAAAATGAATTGATAATTTTAGGCCTTTGTAAAAATATTAGTAGTATGTTTCTGATTATTATAACGGTTTTTCGTTATCGCTGCTACCAAGTTGTAAGGGGGTTTTCTCCTAAACCGCCTGTAAGGAAGCATCTGATGATACTACTCCACATTGAACTTAGGAATCTCCGAGTACATCGCAAGGTTTCTAAGGTATCGAAAGTACTTTGTTTCTTTATAAGATTATTAATTGTGAATTTTAGACTTATAGTCTATAGCACTCTTAATATGTGTAGAAGGGTGAGATCTTTAGCTCTCAAAGAGATCTTGAGTGTACACTGCTATTGAACTGAAGTTTATTGAATAAAGAATTGAGGGATATTTATACAAAATTCTCGAGGTGCTATATGGGTAGCTGCCCAGGTTACTACTCGGAATATGATTGGTTATACTATAATTAATTTATAAGTTCCATTCATTATTAAATAAGATATCAACGATGTTGATAGTATCAACAGTGTTGATAATTTCTGCAGTGTGGATGGTATCTACAGTGTTGATAATTTCGGTGGTGTGGATGGTATCCACAGTGTTGATAATTTCGGCAGTGTGGATGGTATCCACAGTGTTGATAATTTCAGCAGTGTAGATGGTATCCACAGTGTTGATAATTTCGGTAGTGTGGATAGTATCCACAGTGTTGATAATTTCGGTGGTGTGGATTTCTTCTTCTATGTCTGATCCAGATATGGAAGTTTTAGTTTCTTCGATGCGGTTGTTGTCTACTAGGTAATTTCCTAGGAGATGAAGTAACAATGTTTCTTCTTCTATATTCCACAAGTTTTCCCATTGGCGTGGGCTTAGATTGCCAAGGTATTTCAATGCGGATGGCCAATGTTGGAATATGTTGAAGGTCCTTTTAGCTATGTGTCTTTCCCAAGGATTTAATCCTAGGTATTCGGCGGATTCTCGTTCTATCAGTTCTTGGTGGATTTCCTGCCTTAGTTGCAAGGCATATCCCATTTGATAGTAGCTTCTGAATTGTTCGGCAGTGTTGTTGAATTGGTGAATGCTGATATTCCTTTTTGCAAATTCCACTATGTCGATAGTATCCTCTTGAGTTACCCTAGTGTATAGTTGTGGTGGTTCATTGTGTTGATTAATAATTGCATTTTCAACTATGTTCTTGATCTGTTCATAGTTTGGTCTAAGTGAAGTTGATCATCTGACAGTATTTCTTTACTGCGGTTGAGTCGGATAAGGCTCTTGAGTCCTCTGATTGCTATATTGACTTTCTTCTTTTATACTAATAGATCGGTGCTGGTGATAAATTGCTCTATAGTATCAAAGTAATCAAACAGTCTGGGTGTGCCTCCTGACCCATCGAATTTGTTGATCGATCTCAGGTACTCCTTCGCCAGATCATTAAGCTTTGTTGATGTTGTTGGTGATGGTAATTGTATTTGTATTTATGGCATGTTGCCTTCTGTAGCTACATTCTGATTGGTTGGCACGCTGGGTAATGCATTTGTTTTGTCGATTTTTGCTATCAATTCGCCCAATAGGGTTGCCAGTGTATCTAATTTATCTTCCTGATTTCTGATTGTTGTAGCCATCTGTTCCTGTCGATTGAGGCTGAATCCTATATTGCTCTGATGATTACCATCCAATCCTTTGTCATTATCATTAGGGGGTTGATATCTATTGTCTGTTTTTGATTTAGATTGCAATCTTGTCAATCTTGTTACTGATGATGATGTATATAGATTATCCATTTCATTATGTCACATCATTGAATGCTATGTCATTACGTATTGTTTATCATGTTGCTTTATCACAGTATCATTTGTCACATTGTTTATCGCATTGTTTGACATGTTGTTTACAATGTTAAATAAATACTTACTGTAATCGCAGTTGTAATTGCTATAATTGTGTAAATCTCAGGTTGTCGAGCTGCAATTTGAGCAGCTCAGGGCTCATAACCTGTTAAAGTTTTGATCTTCGAATGTGTGTTTTGAGGGTAAAGAGTACACTGGCTTATAAAGCTAAATATGCGTATATTTATTAATGCTAATATATGATTGGTTGATACAAACAAAGATCATCTAAGCCACAATTGAGTGACATACAATCAATTGTTGATGGGAGAGAGAGATATAATAAGCTAATAATTTCAACAAATTGGACCTACAATTGCAGGAGAAAGATATTTATCAGCATCAAGAGACATTTAGTATGTATGGAACATATATCCTCAGATCACTGACTAGATCAGGTCTCAGACATAATAAGCCTGAATAGACTGGAAAAGACATTGAATACTTAAACAATTGCTAAACAGACAGATGACCTACCTTACAGAAACCCATAGAGAAAGATAAAGCAATAGATGGCCATCTACTTAGATTGACTCCTAAATGGAAGAAGAACAATTATTGAATATTTATTAATTATGAGAATCCTATAGGAATTTATTAGGAAATCTTTCTCCCAAAAAATACAGCAGAATTATAATACTTACTTTGATGAGCAACCAACCTGGTCAACCTCTGGAAATTCCTCTTTCTCATCAATATCAGACAGAATTATAGGAGAAAAATAATCAAATGAATCAATATCAGAATCAGACTCTAAAGCTAGCTCAGGACTTCTCTTGACCTTAGTATCAGAGCATCTTTCAAAAGTTATTAAATCTGCAAACAATTTATAAAATATAGTAAAACATAGAAGAAGAAAACCATTAGTAAATGAAAATACTTTAATGAGATCTACACCTACTGAAATACATACCTTGGATTAGAAGTAGCTGAGTAGTCACTTCATTATCATTATCATCATCAGAATACTAGCTAGAAGCCTCAGCTACAGAAAACTCCTACCACTGACTAGGACTATATTCTTCATCGTCATCATCATTTTAATAACACTGATGACTAAGATATTGGACTGATCTGCATCCATATCTACATCTGTATCCACATCTGTATCTAAAAGACTCAGTATTAGACTGCTAAAGATTGGAGAATCGACATGATATACAGAAGGAGCTAGAGATGCTAGAAGATTATAATATATAGCAAAATCATAGGAAAAGATATCAGACACTTCTAGTTGATTGAACAGATATTTCATATCTTGAATCAGATACTTACCAACCCATTGATACAAGGGAGGATACTTGTTGTCATCAGAATCTACATCTCAAAAACCTGAAGGAGTTTTGCGAACAATCTCATTATTGCCATCTGCTACAATTTGGGAATAATGACTGGTAGGAGGAGTTTCACAGACAACCTTGTCATTATCATCCTAGCAATGCTTGCCAAGAACAGAAGTAACTGAATATTGTTGGTACTGCAAAGTTATAGTAAAAGTATAGGGGAAAGGAGTAGTGTGTGAATTAGAAGACTTTTAGAGTTGCAAGACAGAGACATCAGATGACCCTATTCTTATACCTGCTGGAATTATGCGCGAATAAGCACCTATACCCGAATCTTGGTGCGACCTCAAGGACTTACCTAGAAAGAGACACCTTATTGCTGACCCAAGCAGACAACCCTTGTCAAAGAGAATAGATAAATCCAGACAACAAAAGCAAGATACATGACAAGATCTAGCCAAGAAATGAATCACCAAAAGAAAGCAAGTTACTAAGCTCAGAAATAGAATTATATACGAATCCCATGCCCTCGATACCTTATAGTGAGATTTAGCAAGACTAACAACTGCAGCATTCAGACAGCCCGATATATGCATATACATACACAAATCACTTACCTCGTTCTGCCAATAACCCTACTGAATCACCTAGCTTGATGAATTAGTTCAGATCGTCAGTGTCAAATGAGCTCACACAGAAAGCCAGAACCCCTGACTGAGGACCTGATCTACATGAATGACCTGAGAGTTAAAATAAAGAAAAATAAAACTAACGAATCAGCTTACACTCGAAAACAAGCTTTGTAGATAAACAAAATATTAAAATTACCCAACCTCAGTATAAACAAAATGAATCATATACCTGAATCACACAAGGAATGAAGGAATGCACTATGACTATCGCTTATGGTAAAATCTAGAGTTTATTTATTGAAATCAGTAGCATGACTCATATGTGCACTATGTAGAGAGATTTTTGAGAATTCTAGCAAGATCTTTGCGAAAAAAGGAAGAAAAGTAAGAACGAAAGAAAGTCAGAATAACTAAAACGAGCAAGTTGAGCACTACAAATTCAGAATGACCATGTATCTACATACCCGAACAGACATACCTGCATACTACAGATACACATACCTGGATGAATCAGTATAGAGGGTAAGATCAATGATGACATGTGAAAGATTTAGAAGATTTTGAAAAAGGAAGAGCAAGCACAGTCTTCAGTTATATATTCCTTTTTTTTTAAATATTTTGATGCCCTCAGAGTCTATTTTATTCAGTCATCACAGTTACATCAGTTATTTTATTCATCAAATAATTATTATTTTCATTTATTTTATTTTTGATCGATTTCTATTTTATTCATCTATACATTGAACAATAATGCATCTATTATAAACTCGATCGATTTCATACCTTTTCCCTTCATCCAACGTACTTATTTTCATTTTCCTTCAGATTGGATATTATTATATCATTTATTACCTAGTGATCTTCGATGGATATTTATTTCATTTATTTGCATATTTAATCTCTTACATTATTATCCCTTTTATTATTTTATCCTTTGAAATATTCAGAAGTCATTTGTTTATAGAAAAATGATGAGCCACTTTTTTACTTAGTATTATTCTTATCAAGAGTAGTATTTTCTTATATTTATATTTTAGGATAACTTTAAGTTCCTTAGAAATAGTGAGAACACTATTTTCTCCTAAGAGGGGAAGAGTTGTAAGAGTGTAGTAATTGCACTATAGCAATTGTACTACACTACAGCATCTGCCAAGAAGTGATGGAACTACTTGATTTCTCACCATCAGACATTTATCTGATCTTCTGATTCTATCAGTAATTGTTTCATACAATTTCTTAAGCTCTTCTGATTCTCATATAATCCCTGGTGATACAGCAATCATTTCCACTGATCCTACCATTCTCATTACTTAGAATTAATTTAGCAGTTTTCTTATACTTTTATTTTGATTATTAAGTATTATTATTAGTGCTCAGTTATCTCAGTCCTTGATCATCAGATCATTAGCATATCATTTGACCATCACCTTATTTATCAGTTATATTATATCATTTATTTGTCATATATTTAGCTTTGACCTTATGTATAAATATCTCTCAATTCTTTATTCAATAAACTTCAGTTCAATAGCAGTGCACACTCAAGATCCTTTTGAGAGCTAAAGATCTTACCCTCTTTCTACACACAACAAGAGTGCTAATAAGACTATAAGTCTAAAAATCATAATTAATAATCTAACAAAGAAACAAAGTACTTTTGATATCTTAGAAACCTTGTGACATACTCAGAGATTTCTAAGTCCAACGTGGATTAGTATTATCAGATGCTTCCTCACAGATGGTTAAGAAGAAACCATCTTACAAAAGAAGAATACTTATAATATCTTCACCAAGTACTAGAAATACTGTGGAAACATCAGCTGTATGCCAAACTTAGCAAATGTAACTTTTTACAAAAAGAAGTTGTATATCTTGGATACTGAATCAATGAACAAGGTATTTTAGTCAACTCCGCAAAAATCAAGGCAATCAAGAAATGGGAGAAACTAACAACAATTAAGAAAATACAATCATTCTTAGGACTAGCAGGATATTACTGATGGTTTATCAAGAACTATACAGGAATTGTAGTATGCCTATATGATCTGATAGCTATAGGCACAAACGTTACTTAAGAATGGAATGAAAACTATGACATAGCCTTCAAAACCTTGAAGGAAAAATTAATAACTGCACCTGTCCTTAGAAGCCTAGACCAGAACCTACAATTTGTAATAACTACCAATGCCTCAGATTATGTAATTGGAGCTGTACTGTAGGGGGGTTTCTTCTAAACCACCTGTGAGAAAGCGTCTGATGATACTAATCTGTATTGGACTTAGGAATCTCCAAGTATGTTACAAGGTTTCTAAGGTATCGAAAGTACTTTGTTTCTTTATAAGAATATTAATTATGATTTTCAGACTTATAGTCTTTTAGTGCTCTTGATATGTAGAAGGGGAGTGAGATCTTTAGCTCTTAAAGGGATCTTGAGTATACACTGCTATTGAACTGAAGTTTATTCAAATAAAAACTAAGGAGGTATTTATATAAGAAATTAAATAGTACTGCTATAAAGGTAGCTGTCTAAGATAGTACTTCTAATAGTGGTAATACTGTAAAAAGTAATAATCAAAAGGGAAATTACTGGAGATAGTAATTTGATAAAAGGAAATACTATATGAAGTATTTCTGAAAAGAGTAATGCTAAGATAAGTAATATAGAAAAAAGGAAATGCTTCAATAAGTAATACTACTAAAGGTAATTCTGAATGCAGTAATGCTACAAAAGAAATTTCCTAAAACAGAATTTCCTCATTGAGTAATTCCTCAATTGACAATGCTCTATTTGGCAATACCTTATTTGGTATTTCCAATTCGGGAACTACCATATCAGGTAATTCTATTTTGGGTACTTCTTCAAAGGGGAATTCCTCATCTGTCTCAGATTGACTAGATGTTTTGGAGTCTTCTCTATTCAAAAAGTCAAAGATGATATAGATACTGTTTCGAGAGTATTTCTCCTTTATGACTTCTAGTATTCTGTCTAGTTGTTCTTCTGGAATTCTGTCCCATTTCCCAAGTGAGAGTGTTCTGATCTGGTTGATTGCTTGTGGCCATCATTTGAAGAAGTGAAATATTCTTCTCCTCTTTTAAATTCAGTGTCTATCAATCTTATTTGGTTCTTGGCTTTGATGAGATCGGGTACTAATATATTATCAGTAGTGGTGAATAAGGCATAACCCATTTGGTAGTAAGTCTGATATTGTTTAGAGATATTAAATGTTCTGAATATGTTTATATTGTCTCATGAATATTGTATTATGTCATCATTATCTTCCAACATAACTTCTATATGTACTTGATCAGTTTTGTAGTGTTGTTGACTGATTGCTTTATTGATTAAAATTTCTACTTCGTCTATATTCAGAGGTAGAGGTTCTTGATGACGAGCAGTGTTGTAGTGGTTGTCTCCATTGTATGGGATAACTCTAAGTCCAGTTGTAATCCTAATAGTAGGCATGGTTGTTTGTTATGTTTCTGTAAGTGTTTTGTTAATACTTTATATATCACTCTTACAACTCTTCTCCTTTTGAGAAAATAGCATCTATGCTATTTCTGTAAGGACTTGTGATATTTTTCCAGTACTTCATCTGCATTTGTTAGATTGCTAAGCGGTTCCTATGTTGCATCATATAAGGGATATTCTTTTCACTTGATTAGATATTGTGGTATTGATCTGTTGCCTTGTTTAGTAATCTGTTGATCTAAGATTTCTTCTACTTCAAATTCTTCTGTGTCATTAACCAAAATTGGTGCAGGTGGTATGACTTGTCTGTTCGGAAATAGATCATCGTTATTTGGTATGTAATGTTTTAGTAATAATATGTAAAACATGGGGTGAGTCCTCATTGTTGATGGTAACTCTAGTTTATAAGCAACAGCTGATATCTTTACAATAATCTTGAATAGTCTGAGAAACTTATTCTGAAGTTTCTTTAAAGGTTGATTAGATAATTGTTGCAATATAATGTATCTTGAGGACAGTAAGACTATTTCGTCTATTTCAAATGATTCTTCATACCTTTTTTCATTTGCATATTTTGTCTGTTGTAATTGTGCTTCACGAATTGCATCTTGTACTTTAGTCAGCAGGTTGGTCATTCATATGGTGAAGTCATCAATGGCTTGTACTGTTGATTCAACCTTTTCTAGTAACAGAGTTGCTGGTATCAGTGGGTGATAGCCATAGTTTAGGAAGAATGGTGATAGTTTCATTGACTTTTGCTGAGCATTATTGTATGCAAATTCTACGGCAGTTAAGTGTTTGTCCTAATCATTCTATCGATAGTTGACATAAGTTCTAAGCATTTGTTCCAATGTTTAGTTTATGTATTCTGTTTGGCTATCGGTCTGTAGGTGAAATGCAGTTAAGTGTGCTATTTTTGTTCCAAGTATTTTGAATAGTGATTGCCAAAAGTTGCTTGTAAACTTTAGATCTCGGTCATAAATAATAATTCATGGTAATCTATTGTGACGGACTAAAATATATTAACGGCGAAGTACTCTGATATTGAGCAAGCGCAGAAAATACATTTCAGGGGTCTTAGCGGTTTATGTGGTAGCATCTTAAGAAGGGTGTCGATGTAGGTGTTAACTAGCAAGAATTAAGTGTGATCAATCAAATAAAGTGTATCTGTTAGAATCTCGAAACTATCTCAATTGCTTACTCCTTGAGTAAGGCTTCAGTATCTCTTGGGTTGTCTGTTGTAAGCTTCCTTAGCTTGTTACAGTCCGAATTTTATTGATAATTACGAGAGGGGTATTTATACAAATTGCTAAGTAATAAAATAATAGAATAATAAGGTGGCGTGATGAGCTAAAAATAAAAGGGGGTGAACGCTCGTTTAGAATCTAAACTGTCATTCAGAATCTAAACGCTCGTTCAGAATCTAAACTGTCGTTCAGAATCTAAACTGTCGTTCAGAATTTAAACGGTCGTTGGTCCGCGGAATTATACAATTCGCGATTTGGAAATTGATAATACAAATGTAGGAATATACTACTCTAACTAAGAAATATACTAAGTAAAGTAGTGCTGCGGCACAAATACGTTTTCGAGCAATTCAACGTAATAAAAATTCTTTCCGTCACATCTCCTCCCTGTGTGAGAAATTGCGTCT